>PISX010013997.1:0-54529 GCA_004024625.1 Mellivora capensis | reverse complement strand
CAGAGGCAGAATTCAAATCCAGCCCTCCTGAACCTCAAAGCCCACACTTGCCACCATCATGTACTAGTTGGTAAGCATCTGTTGACTCCAAAACAAGTTCCCCTATCCATTTCTGACCCTATGTTTTATAACATTAAAGTGTGGTTTGCTTTAACAACTTCCAGCTCGGGGAGTAGATCCAATTTCTAGCAAGTGTATGCATTACCAAGAGTCTATTTCCCCAGTGGGGATGCAAGCAAAACCAGGGACGAGGAAAGAAACAGCATGTCCAGAGCTGCCCAAGAAGCTTCAGAACCTCCCTCCCCACCCCTGAATTTACAAAGCCTAGCCACTGCACTTTCAGCTTTAGGCTCCGCTAATGTTTCCTAATAGGACTTGAAGCCATGGCATCATTTTCTCTTGGACAGAATTTTTAAGAAATGGGCACAGTGGCAAAGAATTCCCTAGAACAAAACCCATAGCATTGCTTAAACAAACAAACAAAACTGTACCCTTTTGCTTTTATTGTTGTTGGCTGGCTTAAGGGTCACGGAGAACGCTAACTAAAGTCCTTGCTTGGCTAGCTGGTTAACCATTCTTTAAAAGCAACTCAACAAGGCATTATGAAATGTGGCTGTTCACCAAGTAAATGCACACGGATGTCCTGCAGGCCTCAAAATGAGTCCCTGTCTGCACCCTACCACCATGAGCATGGCAGTTTTAAATGCAGCTCACAGGGTGCCTGGGTGGCTCAGTCGTTGGGCATCTGGCTCGGGTTGTGATCCCAGGGTCCTGGGACCGAGCCCCATGTGGGGCTCCCTGTTGCGGGATTGGGGGGAGCAGGGAGCCTGCTTCTCCCTCTCCCACTTCCCCTGCTTGTATTCCCTCACTCGCTGTGTCTCTGTCAAATAAATAAATAAAATCTTTAAAAGAAAAAAATGTGGGACGCCTGGGTGGCTCAGTTTGTTGGGCGGCTGCCTTCGGCTCGGGTCATGATCCCAGCATCCTGGGATCAAGTCCCGCATCAGGCTCCTTGCTCCGCGGGGAGCCTGCTTCTCCCTCTGCCTCTGCCTGCCACTCTGTCTGCCTGTGCTCGCTCTCTCTCTCTGACAAATAAATAAAATCTTTTAAAAAATAATAAAATAAAAGAAAAAAATGTGGCTCAAGATTCTTTGGCAGTGCTCCCCATCAAGGGATGGAATCTCTGTCCCCTCCTCTTGAATGAGGGTGACCTCATGATCTGCTTGGACCACAGAATGTGACAAAAGTGCTGCTATGGGACTCCTAAGGCTGAGAGAGAAAAAGCCACGCATGATGCTTCCACAGAGTCAGGCTGGGATGCTCACATGCGGGGGGCCAGACGCCATAGAGAGGTCAGAGGGCCTGAGACATCGTGCCAGAAAGCTCAGATTCAGCACTCTGGTTGAGAACCCTGGCTGAGCTCCCAGACCCTGAGTGGGCCTCCTCAGATGCCCTGTCCAGCCAAGCCTTCAGCCCCAGCTGACATCGGACTGCAACTGCACGGACCCCACCAGGGAGAACCACCCACCTGAGCCTTCTCCTAAGTTCCTGACCCACAGCCATGGGCAAAATACCAGCTGTTCTGAGCAATGAAGTTGTGGGATAATCTGTTGGGCAGAAATAGCAACAGGACCATCAGGCAGGATGACACCCCCATTTTACTGTTCTTCCCATAAAGCCAAAAACTGGGGAAGAAAACATCAAATATGCAGGCTTCAAACCGAGCTGGAAGCAGCAGAATCCTTGCATTCTAGCAGCAGAAGGACAGGGTGGACAAAGACGACCAAAGCCCATTCATCACGCCTCAGCTGAGCCTCACGCCAAACAACAGAAGAGTTTACATGAAGTGGGCTTGTCTGCGGTTACAACAAACAGCGGATGTTCCTCTCATTGTCTCCCTGTTAGCAGTTTTTCTCTGTCAGAGCAAATATTAATATCTCTTGGAAAATCCAGAAAAACAGAGCAAAGGAAAAAAATCAGGCAAGAACAGAACAAAATTTTTTTCCATCTTCCTTGAAGGAAATGAAAAAGGCTGATGCTCCAGGCCCTCCAAGAGGTACTCTGCGAATTATCCTGAGACCCATACCACATAGAGCCATACAGTCTTTACTGCTGGACACATCCAAGTGAGGCTAGGCAGATTAAGTCACTCTCAAAAGAGGAGGGCCGGGCAAAGAGAACCAGGATATTTGCCAAAGGATAAGGTTCAGTCGATGTTTAATTCATTCAGCCAAAACACATACACACCCCCCTACATTGCCAGTCCCTACAGTCAACGCTCAGAGGGGAAAATAGCAGCTCTACAGGAAAAAGCAGCAGTCCGTGGGGACCACTGCTCTGACAATTTGGTGACCTGAAGCTTCTATCCACCCCTGGGACAGCAACGAATCCATCAACCCCACAGCCTGTCATCTTTTGAGGGGAGGACACTTTGGGGTACCTCAGAGTCAGAGGGATGGCATCTTGGATAAACCTGAGGATCCGGTCACATCCCAACAGAAAAGTTCCATTTGCACCATAACAGCAAGTGCCTATGTTCCTAAGATGGGTTCCAGCTGACTATGTAGCATCTCACTGGTCTTCACAGCTTCAAGGGAAGACATCTGATTTTTTTTTTTTTTTTTAAGGCAACACAGTCTGTACCAATATTAGATAGCTATTTCTGTGTTCTCACCAACAGCCCAAACTAAGAGCAGTTTGCTAACGAAGAGCCAGTGAGTGAGATGGTGCAAGGCAGCCTCTCTGTGCCCTCAGTCCTAATCCGCTTAAAATTCACATAGTAACTCAATTTCATGTCATAACTAAGTTTCAATATCTAAATACTCCTAATACTTGAAATGTTTCTCACTATTGTATCTTGATGATTTTTGTGTTTTATAGTAAGTGTACAAATGAGGGTTTCTTGGCTACAGACAATCCTAAAATGTCTTCACAGCACTTTCTGTGCTGCCAGGAATTGCCACAATGACTGTCTAACAATACAGTAATTCACCAAGCAAACCCACTAACACCAGGGTTGGTCTACAATGAAGGCAGGGACTACCAATCGGAACATTTTTTCCCACCAGCCTTCGTAGTTGCTAAAATTCCTTCCACAGACATTCATTTCTTTGACTCATAAAGACATCCCTTTATAATAGTGCTTCATTCTCCACCCCCACCCCTTGCTTATGAAGATGATAAAATATGGTCATTATGAAAAATTCAGAAAATACCGAATAAATGAAACCTAAAATCACCCACATTTTTAGCAACTAGCAACAGCCACGAGTCACATCTGAGGATACATTATTCTAGAGCCATGCTTCTCAAACTATATGGTAATGGATCTTCCACACCCCCACACCCACTGTGAATCAACACTACAATAAAAAATAAGCTAGGAAAGTGGAAGGGAAGGCCGTGTGGAAGTCCCAGCAAGGTCAAACAGCATTTTATTTTATTTTTTTTAAAGATTTTATTTATTTATTTGACAGAGAGAAATCACAAGCAGGCAGAGAGGCAGGTAGAGAGAGAGGAGGAAGCAGGCTCCCTGCCAAGCAGAGAGCCCGATGCGGGACTCGATCCCAGGACCCTGAGATCATGACCCGAGCCAAAGGCAGAGGCTTAACCCACTGAGCCACCCAGGCACCCTCAAACAGCATTTTAAAAAAAGTTTCCAAAGTCTTACTCTCAATTGCTGTATTTACTTCACCTTAACAGGTAAAAAACAATTCATAGTCTGTGGGCCACACTAGACCCTTTGTCTCTCAGATGCACAGATTCTGTTTTTGTGTATCATTTTACATACAGTCTACATATAGGTTTTACGTATACTTTAACTTGTATTCCCTAATTTCTTCCCACTAAATAGATCACAGCCCCTTGTCTCTACCCACAAATTCCATCCCTTTTTAATGCAAAAAGCCGCTCTTGAAACCCTAGCATCTTACACCCAAAACTAGCAGGATATTGTTCGTCAACTGTGTCTCAATTAAAAACCAACCAACCTGTAGCATCTCCAAGTAGGGCAGAATCTTCTACCTCCATGAGCTAAGACCTCTCTGAGCCAGGGACTTTGGGGAGGGGAAGGAGAACACAGGTTGTGTTCTACCCGTGCTGACCCAGTAAGAGGGTCAACACGGAACAGCCCAGGGATAAATGCAATTCCAGAGCAGGCAACTGAGAGAGGAGACCTGTCTGTTGTGTAGGACAATGCCAAGAGCCTTGTGAGTCCACAAGGACGTTTGATCCTAGCTGCAAAACAACATCCACCCATCCGGACATGCATGGCACCTATGTTCAGGCACCAGAGGGGATGCCCCGGGCACTGAGGTGGGAGGCCCCACCCCTCCCTACCCCCGGGGCCAGGTGAGTGGGGGAGCCAGACAAATAAACAAGTGACAGGAATTATGAATATGCATGAGACAGGCACAGATTAAGATTAAGAGAGGCTCTGGGCCCCACCCTCAGAAATTCTGATTCCCTACTTCTGGGCAGGGCCCAAGACACTGCAACTCTGGGGCACCCTGAAGGCTCAGTTAAGCTACTCTTGATCTCGGGATCATGAGTTCAAGCCCCACACTGGGTGTAGAGGTTACTAAAAAAAAAAAAAAAAAAAACTTAAAAAAAGAAAAAGATTTGGCAATTCTAACAAAATCCCATGTCACACTGAGGGAGCTGGTGCAACAACGACCATACTTGGAGGGGTTCACAACGGTGGACAACTCGCAAGTCCGTAGGTGGCTCGTCTGTCACAGCTCGGGGTGGGAGGCGTGCTGTTGCCAGCATCCAGCGAGCAGATGCTACTACAGTGCACAGGGCGGCCCCCCCCACCGCACCCCCACAACGAAGAATTCTCCAGCCCACCATGTCAGCAGAGCTGAAGTCG
Organism: Mellivora capensis; assembly: GCA_004024625.1. NCBI lineage: Eukaryota > Metazoa > Chordata > Mammalia > Carnivora > Mustelidae > Mellivora > Mellivora capensis. The sequence goes on along the minus strand of PISX010013997.1, from coordinate 49,659 downwards.
AGCAACTGCTCTAGAGTAAGATACTTGAACTCTGTGCCTCCGTTTTTATCAGCAAAACGGAGATAATGCCTGTTGTATAATGTTGGTCCAAGGTTTCAGGGACTTATGTACACAAAGTGTTTAGAACAGGGTCTGGCACATCGTAGGGACTACTAAACGTTAGCTGTCATGGTGACACGAAGAGCAGTTAGGAGACAAAAACAGGCAGGGAAGACATCCCAGGATGAAGCGAAGTTTCCCCTACAAGCAGGGGCCACGCGGCAGCCCACAGCTGTCCTGCTTCATTAAGAATAGCCATAATACTTATTAATGGCTCACTATGCACCATCACTGGGATGGGGGAACCAAGGCCTGGGGACATTAAGTAATTTGCCCAAAGCCATGAAAGGGCAATCTGTTATTATTCATCCACTCAAATGGCCACTGGGCACCACAAACTGCCAGACAGATCCCAGGAGAGGACACACGCTAACAAAGCAGGGCTCCCTCAGGAAACTGATCTCCACACCCCAGCAGACCAGCCACAGAGCAAAGCCCTGTTGCTCCAGTGACTTCAAAGTCCGGCCCACCTGTAGAAGCCCTCTCTCTGGCCCCTTGCCCAGAGCCAGTCTCTGACAAAGAAATGTCATGGTGGGGTGTGGGGGAAGAGAACAGAGCCATGGCCAGAGGCTGTGAGAGGCTGGACTCCAGTGGATATCCCATCAGAGACGTCTCTCCTTCTGGTGCCCCAGGCCAGGACAGGCACGAGGCCTCTCCTTCTCCCAGGCTGTGTGGTTATCAAAGCACTCCCTCTTGTCCTCCACGCCCACCCAGGACATGGGCAAGAATCACTGCCCCAGTTCACAGATGAGGCGACTCAGGTTCCAAAGAGCCAAGTGCCCCTAAAAGTCAGTAGACCTCAGATTCTACCCATGTCACCTGATACCAAGACTCTCTTTCCTCAACCCACTACTTCCCTGAGACTTTGGGTTTGTGGTTTTTTTCTCCTGATGACAAAGTAATACAAATTCAACGCAAATAACTCAAAACACTATAGGAAAGTATAAAGACAATAAATATTGCTCATCTCTCATCAGATAGAACGTGTCTGATCTTTTCCAGACATTTTTATGCACATAAACATATTTTTTAGGATATGACCATACTGTACGTTCTTTTGGAATCTGTTTCCATTCAGACATCTTTCTAGGTTCAGAACAGGCCATGTCATCATTTTAAGGCCTAGGCTGTCAGCCACTGCCTGTCCATAGTATTCACTTTACAAATCCCCTCTCGATAGTCATTTGGATTCGTAATTTTCCAACATTTTTAAACAATGCTGCAGTGAACATTTTTGGACCTATATCCTTGCCCAGTTATTTCCTTTGGGTAAATTTGTGCAATCGCTGGGTCAAAAGTTGCTGTCCCTTGACATCCCAGCAGCAGTGAGGGGGCGCATCGCTGAAGCAGGAAGTCCTAAGTCCTGCCATTCTGATGGCCAAACTTCAAAGCCAAAGCTGTGAGGACAGCAGCGGCGGCAGCTCCAGCTCATGTCACCCAGGGCCGCTTCCAATCCACCCCCATCATTCCTCCCCCGCCCGAGGTTCCAAGCACAAAACAGGTTTTGGTTTTGTTTTTGTTTTTAAACAGAAAGTGTCTGCTGCTTTCTGGAGGGGGAGAAAGGCAGGTTCTGGGTGCAAGCCTTAGGCAAGTTTAGGGAACACAGCTGGCATCAGAATCAAATGCTTTTTCAAACCACCCCCACCTAAGCAGTGAGGCAAAGAGCTTGAGCATTGGGGGGAGAGGGTCGGGAAAGGGTGGTGGGGTAATGGACATTGGGGAGGGTATGTGCTATGGTTAGTGCTGTGAAGTGTGTAAACCTGGCGATTCACAGACATGTACCCCTGGGGATAAAAATATGTTTATAAAAAATAAAAATTAAAAAAAAAAAAAAAAAAAGAGCTTGAGCATTGACAATTAACGGCTTTCCCTCCCTGGGGAAGGGCAGGCTGAAAGAGTCCGCTTCTGACAACTCAGAGCCAGAAAGGCTGTCCATGGGTAACTAGCCCTGGCCGGGGCCTTCCTCTCCTTCCTCCTCCTCTTTGACCACTTTCTGGATCTAGAACAGCCCGCCTTCCAGGCAAGCAAGGGAGAAAACAACACACGTCACGGTCAAAAGTACGTAACTGCCATGGACATATTGCAATCTTGATTACAATGTTTTAGAAATCCTCTGTGTCACATCTTATTTTAACACTTAGAAACAAGCTAGTTCTATAGAACACGTATTGTAAAAGTATATTAGCACATTTATTGCTTTGGCAGGGTTGTTACACGTTGAATGACACATTTCTCTGACTCCTCTCCTCTATCCATAGCTCACCCCAGCCCCCAGGACGCTGGGCCCTCCCTTGCAGGGGGCTCAGTCAGGCCAGGCCTTACTCAGCTTAGCACTGGCTGTTCCCCCTGGCTGGAATGCTTGTCCCCCACATGGCCCTGAGGCGCCAGGGAAGCCTTTCAAACCTACAACATGTAACACTGCATCCTCCTGGCTCCCAAACAGCCACACAGCTAGCCCCTCCTGGCCGTGGTTCTCTCCTTAGGGCACATCACCACATAACCTAGCGTGTCCTTTAATTATAATTCTCTGCCCTGCTCTCTCCCCTCCGTGGTTCTCAGCACACAGTTGGTGCTCAATACTCAATGATTAAAGCTCACTAACCCACACGTCTGTGAGAAAATACATTTATTTTCTTAATTTGAAATATCAGGCTTCTATCCAAGGGCTTCTCTGGTTAAAAGGTTACTCCTTTCACCAGTTGGAAAGGACTGGCCCTCTGATATAAATCAGAGTGCAAAAGGAATACGACATTGTTTAAACAATGGCAGAGGCAAACCAAGGTCGCAGGAAGGGGCAGATTTCCAACTGACAACATGGAAGGTGGCTGGCATCCAGAAGCCTATTTTGGTAGTCTCCAAGTTAAAGAACCGAGACAAGGGATGGGATCCTAAGGTGTATCAGACCTGCACCCCAGCCTACCCAAGACGCAATTATGCCATGTTCTGAGGGAGGGAGCAGCTATCACAAACCTGATCACCACCGTGCTTTAATCACAGTCAAGGTCAGGAGGGCTGCTGGCCACTCCAGGTCAGAATTAAAAAGCAAAGGGAAAAGAAATGCAGAAGCAAAAGACCCTCCCCTAGAGGCTCCGAAATTATAGACAATCCATCCTCATTATTTGCAGATTCCATACTCACTAAAATGTATGTGTAATTCCGAAATCAATAGTCCCAGAGCTTCTCCAGTCCCTCACGGACAGGTACAGAGTGGCCAAAATGTGAGGTGCCCCACGCGCGTGTTCCCAGTGAAGCGGAACAAAAAGACATGCTCTGCCTTGTTTCAGCTCTGGTGCTGTAAACAAGTGTCCTTTCACGGGCCAGCTAGCGCCACACTTTTTTGCACTTTTGCTTTGTGCTGGGAAGTGGGCTGTTGGAGGCGGCCCCCAAGCCCAGGGCTGAAGGGCTGGCCAACGTCGCTGAGCCCAGAAAGGCTGGGACGGGCCTCACAGAGAACGGACCGTGGTAGCGAGGCAAGCTTGGCTCGGGCCTGAGTCACAGGCTGGGGGCCTGCAAGTCCAACATTAACGAGTCAAGGACGTCTGTGAAAGAAACGGGCTCTAAACAGAAACCCGCATAAAACAAGGCACCCGATTGCTCAGCAGATGAAAGTAGTATGACCTGAGGCCCCGAGGAAGACAGAATATAAGGCCTAGCAATGGCTCCGTATTCCCTACTTCAATGTTCACAGTGACTTTACAGAAAACTGTCACCACAAATAACAAGAGAAACAAGCCGATATTAAAATGGCTGTTTTCTGTCCCACATCTTCTGGCACACTCCCCTCCGCCAGCCCCACGGCTCACTCCATCTGCTCCTCTCTGCATGGGGACTCTCCAGCTCGCTCACTCGCACAGCCGGGCCTCTGCTCAGGTGTCTTCCAGTGACCCCACCCCCAGAACCCCTGTCCCCTCATTCTTCGGCTGCAGTGATGACAACCAGCAATTACTATCTACCTCTTGGTTCCTCGCCCTCGGCTAAAATCATACTCCCTGAGGGCAGGCCTTTGTCTTATTCACCCACGGACCCGCACTGGCCAACCCAGTGCCCAACCCAAGGTGGGTGCACAGTGCTTGACAGCAGAGACACGGCCCACCGCAGGGCTTGGGCAGTGTGACGAGCGTCGGGGCACTGGCACTGAGGGTGAAATCCCCCTGCTCCTGAGACTGACAGGAAAAATATACTAGACTGGGGGCTACATGTGGCTATTCAGCACGCAAACGTGGCTGGTCCAAGTTGAGATGTGCTCTAAGCGTAAAATATGCACAAGAATTTGAAGACTTAAAATACACACACACACACACACACACATACACACACATGCGTAAAACATCTAATTAACTACTTGTATATTCACTTCATGTTCTAATTATATTATATTGGGTGTTCTGGGCTAAACAAAATGGATTAAAATTAATTTCAGCTGTTTCTTTACTTTTTAATGTGGCCACGAGGGAAGTTTTCATGACTTAGGTAGCTTGTGTCATACCTCTGTGAGTCCACCTTGGTTATAATAATACCAAGAAAAGGTCAGCCAGCAACACAAGCCCGCTCTGACTACCTCTCTGCTGAGCCTAGTGCTCTCCAGAGCAAGGCTGGAAACACCTGTCCTGCAGCTTCCTATCACACACACACCTAAGTGTATTCAGAAAAAGGATTGCGAAATCAGAGCTTAAAGTTTATCAGGTGAACCAATTTTAGACTCAGAAGGTAAGCACCCTGTGGAGCTTCTTGTTCATGCCTCCCCCCTCAAAAGCCTATTTCTGAATTGTCTATGCAGAGTTGGAATGGCAAAATGTGAGCTAGAAGGGGGCTGGAGGGGATGTGGAAAATTGACCTGGCCCTGCCACATCACTGAACCATGAGACCATGTACCTCCAACAGCCTCATCTAGAGAAGAAACAGAGCCCACTTCCCAGAACTGTGCTCTCCAGAACTTTCTACAATGACAGAACTGTTCTCTGTTCTGTCCAATATGGTGGCTACTAGGCTCTTGAAATGTGACTACTGAATTTCTCATCTTAATTCAATTAATTTAAAGGTAAAGAGCCACACATGGCCAATAGCTGCCATACTGGACAGCACAGTTCTAGGCCCCCATGACAAGAGATAAAGCTTGTAAAAATCACTTTGTAACTCCAAAGCCCTAGAGAAATGGCAGGGGTTCTGTTGTTTAATGTATTAGAAATACGAGATTCTGAGAGATTTCAATTGTCCCAAGAGACTCAATCCACTAGAAGTAAAAAAATGCAGGTTTTACTTCACCTGGGGGAGAAGGTCGGCCAGTGTTCATGGATACATACAATCAGAATAGAAGGGTGAGCGATAACCTTCACACACAACTCAGAAAACATGGTTTCAATCCTTTTTTCCCTTCCCCGCCCCCCAGATTCAGTGCCTCCAGGGCCTAGCCATGCAGTCAGAAATCAAGACTGCCAGTGTCCTCCCCATAGATTATTCTTATCTCCCACACCCTCATTCTAGGGACCAGATGTTTCCTGCCCTTTTTGGTGATCTTCCCTACTACTTCTCCTGCTACAGAAACAGGTCCTCCCAACTGCTCCCTGCAGTCCTACGGTTCTCTGAGTCATTCACTGGCTCTCAGACCCATGTGGGGCTTGTTCAGATTCGCTGATGGATGGTAAAAACCGCCACCACTAAAAAAGGATGTGGACTAATTGGTAGCTGCAAAGAATGCTCATCTATTTACACTCACGTTGGAAGATGCTCATGAAATTCAAATCAAGTTCTAGTCTCCCCCGTGCCTCTCCCCAGCAGGAAAGCCCTTCCAGTCTAAACAGCTTTCTGCTACCATTAAGATCATTACATTCTACACGCAAACAGACAATAAGGAAATGAGCAGGGAAGTGGAAGGGGGGGGGGTGAATTTTTAGGACAGAAAGTCAAAAACTGTAGAAGTCTAAGGAAATACTCAATGTTTCCAAATACAAATGTAAGGAGCCACCCTAAGATCCTGGAGAGCTTTTGTAAACTCTATTCATTCTTCTCCATTATAGAGCGCAGCTAATTCTCCCCTCAATCCTTCCAAGCTCTTCCGCAGATGCGTGAACTTTAGTGCTCCATACAGCCCTTGATTTTGGCCCCACCGAGCTCCCATGATGAAAAACATGTGAAATAGGATCCACATGTGTTCCACCCACACGCTGGGCTCAGCAGCATATTTCATTCCGTCAGACAGCGGACTGTTGCTCAACTCCACGGAGGGGACGCCAGCAGTCATCCTCCAGCTATTAAAACAAGATCAAGCCGCCTAGTGTCAGCAGGATTGACACCACCTCACCAAAAACAGGGACCCAGCCTCCAGTACCTCAAGTTCAGTCTCCCGTCTGTTGATGTCATCTGTGGACTGATTTAACTTCTCCAGTTCTCCCTAGTGAAGAAAAGAGAGGGAAGAAAGATTTAAGGGATTCGTCTTTTGTTTCCAATACGACTGAGCTCACTCTCTGCAGAAGTACTCCAGCACAATTTGTAGGAAGAGGGATGAGTCACTATTAGTTCTCAAGGACAACAGTTGAGCCCTGGCTTGAAGAGCAAATGAATGTCGGTTATTTCTGAAATCTTTTTCTTGCTGTTGATGGTCTCTTTCAAAAATGCCGTAAGGTCCCAGAAATTTTTTTCTTAGAAAGTCAAGTATTTATTGCAGGTATGTGACTTCGGGTAAACCCACCTGTTACAAATGGTTTAGGAATCAAATTAAAACAGTATCTCCTGCCTCCAAGCAAGAACTTTGCAGAAAAGACAATAAAAGAAAATAAACAAGGCCAAGTTGAAACTATAAACCCAAGTGAAATTATTTAAATCAAGGGCAGAATTCTGACATTAACTCCTTCGTGGTTATTTTTCTAGAAATGAAAATCTTTTCAAACTGTCAATTAAAACTACCTAGCTGTTTTAACAAAACAAAAACTAGCTTTAATCCTGATCCTTTAAATAAACATAAACTGACATTTTGTAGAAAGTACCCAGTGAGAAGTTAACTCATTTTACTCTGCAAACAAAGGATCTGGTAAGCAGGATTCCCGTACCAGGAAAACAAGATTTAGTAGTCTGAAGTAGTGATTTTAATTAATAGAATTCCTAATGCAAAGATTTTTCCACCTGATCTTTATCTTGCTAATCTGCCAAAACAATTCATTTAAATGGCAACAGCTGAGTTAAAATGGGCTTTTAATTGATCTGCGCACTGAAAAACCAATTAGGGCTCTAGAAATTGCAGAGCACGATTAAAAGCAATGTGTATATACATATATATAGATATATAAATGATTTATGGAAAGGGTAGAAGAAAGGGTAGAAAAACGGGTCTCGGAAAGGGATTTGCTGTGCTTTTTTGCCTAGAGGGTGAGGAGGCTAAGCTGTCACTCCTAGATCTTGGCTTAGAAATTGTTTTTTAATCATCTCCCTCAGAAATGGAGGCACAGAAAGCCAGGCCAATCCCCTCTCCTTCTCCCCGCGTGAGCTTTGCGCATCAGTTGTCCCCGGTTTCTGTTCACACCCTGACCTAACAAGGAAAAGCTGGGTTTTCGACCATTTGAAGCCAAGCGGAGGGGTTTGAGCCAGTGGCGACAATAAGCCCTTCGCTAACAATGAATCAGACGAGGAGGAAGATGGATGGCTCAGGCGAGCACCTCCGCCAGGTGAGGGCTAGCAACCCAGGCACGGGTGCCAGCCCACGCTGCAGGGGCAGACAGCGCCCACGCGGCCGGGTCGACCCCGCCGCCCCCAGCCCGGAGGCCGCGGGATGCGCGATGCGCCGCGAGCCTGGCGGGGGGGACCCCGCCACACGCATGGCGCCCCCGCCCCCTTTTTCCCTTTGTTGCACATCCGCCCGAAACACTGGGCATGCTGCGGCGACCCCCAGATCTGCCGGGGGTCTGCGGGGGCTCCCCACGGTAGAGTCAGGCCGCATCCACGCGGGCACTGCAACCTCCCCGTGAACCCCGTGAAACTGGAAATCCGGACCCTCTCTTCTCGCCCCCGGACCTACGTGGCCACCACCGCCAGGACGGCAGGCACTGGGGGCCGAGAGGCGGGTGTAGGAGCGGATGCCCGCCTCCGCAGCGCCCCCTCTTCCCCCGCGAGCCCTACCTGGATCCGGGGGTCCACCTCCTCTTCCTCCTCCAGCCCCTGTTCCATCCCCTCTTCCTCGTCGTCCTCCTCCTCCAAGTCCCGGGCCGACGGCGGGAGCTCTGCCGGCTCCTCCGGGCGGTTCCGCTTCAGCGCCGCGTCCATAGGGGCAGCGAGAACGCTAACCGCGCGGGGGATTTCGGAGCGTCCGCAGGGGAGGCAGCCGCCGCGGGCTCGGCCAGAGCCGTCTCGCCCCAGCCCCGCACAGTCCGGAGGCGCCGCTCGCCGACGCGGATCCTGCCGGCCCCGGCTGAGCGGAGGAAATGGGCGCGGCCGCCCCCTTTCTGCCGCGGCCGTCAGCGCAGCTGCGCCCGCTCCGCCCTCGCCCGCCGGGCCGCCCTTGGCGCTGTGACTGTTCGCCGCCAGTCCCAGTCAGCCACCCAGGTCTCCGTCACAAAAACCCCAGCTCCCTGAACACCTTCATGGGGGTGAGCCAGGAGAGCCGTCTCCCTTTGTCAACTTAGCAGCCAGATCACAAACTACCTACCGTTTGGGCCCCTGCTTTCGGGGTAGCTTTCTCTCTCCCTCCTGAACCAGAGCACATTGTATGGAAGGAAAGTTTGGGGCATTTCCACTGTCTGAAGTCACCTTGGGAAGCTTGGATTCGGTGACCCTGGACCAGTTTCAAGAATCACTCAAATCCCTGTATGCCTCCAAAGCATCTTTCTCCCCTTGGGTGAACCTTGGTAAATGGATCTACCTGAAGAGTTCCCCCAAAACGGGAGAGTGAAACATATGCTCACAGGGACCCAGAAGTACAAAGAGGGGAGCCGAGTGCAGCTTGGTGCCTGGAACCCTTGGCCAGAGGCTAGGTGGTCCCTGCTGGGCAGAGCTCCATACCCAAACACCCACGCTCTCATAGCTGTGCCATGGTCCTACCTGAATAGCCAAGAAGCATGGACAATCCATTGGTGATCAGGATGTGGTTGGCTGGGTACAGCCTTCCCCAGGCCAGAGCGGATGTAACCCCTGGTGGTGGGCAGGCTCTGTCCAAGGATTTCTGAACTGGCAAGGTTTCCTGCCCACCTTGAATAAGGAGGGAGCCAGAGTTTGCCTGGCAAACTCAACATCTGGAGGCCAAAGAAGGAGGGGGCAGGTCTGTGCTTTTATGAAATGTCAGGGCCACTGTGATGTCAAGCGGACACAAATTCAGATGACCTTAGCCAAGCAGGCAAGGACACGGCCACCGGCCATCGCTGATGTCTCCACCACAAAAATGCAGGATGTGTACACTTTCTACACAGGCTTGTGGCTCATCAACTGTGAGTTGGGAGAACAAACTCGCTTGAGGAAAAAGCTTTCTGAGAGCCTATCTTGAAAGCCACCTTTGGGGAACCTTCTACGCTGGCTTCATTAGAAGCTACATTGGGCGGGGGGGATGTGGGTTACTCCCCCAGCAAGGTACCCCCTTCCCATGCTGGCACTGTGGTCCACTGTGAAAGGAGATTCGTTCTGTCTCCTGGAGGTAACACAGGCGCACACATTGAGTTTGGTTCGGAAACAGTCACACCTGGTCATCATTCTTACAGTCAAGGGAGAGCCTGCAATTCTCTGAGCGAGGTCCTGAAACCCCTTGCTAATAAACCTAGCTGCGTTTGCTTTTTCACCAGTGTTTTCCCGGTGGCTTGGACGAAGCCTATAACTGAGCAGGTTTATCCTAGCTGTGAATAAACTGAGAGACAGAGGTCGAAAACAAGAAGAGTGAGGTCAGGGACGCCTGGGTGGCTCAGTTGGTTAAGCGGCTGCCTTCGGCTCAGGTCATGATCCCAGCGTCCTGGGATCGAGTCCCACATCGGGCTCCTTGCTCGGCGGGGAGCCTGCTTCTCCCTCTGCCTTTGCCTGCCACTCTGTCTGCCTGTGCTTGCTCTCTCTCTCTCTCTCCCTCTCTCTCTGACAAATAAATAAAAAAATTAAAAAAAAAAAAAAAAGAAGAGTGAGGTCAGCCCTGACTCTTAACGCACTTCCCAGTCAGTGGAACCCCACCCTCACCAATCTAAACCACAACCTCCCAATGAGCTTCCATTTCAGCTCAGATCTAAGAGCCGTTGAGTGGTCCAGAATGCCACCATGAACACGAGGAAACTGCTCTAAAACATCCATTTGGGCTTTTTTTTTTTGTTATTGTATTTTTTTATAAATTTTTTTATTTTTTATAAACATATAAAGTATTTTTATCCCCAGGGGTACATGTCTGTGAATCGCCAGGTTTACACACTTCACAGCACTAACCATAGCACATACCCTCCCCAATGTCCATTACCCCACCCCCCTTTCCCGACCCTTGTTATTGTATTTTTAGGAGACCCGGGCCAGGTATGGTATTAATCCCAATAGTGTTCGGAAGTTAAAATAAGGGAAATAAATCACAGTACTACTCGCTGTATTTTTTTTTGTTGCTACATAAATGCATAGGAACGGAAGCAGGGAATGAACTGAGGCTGACAAGATGGAGGTCCTTGTGTGGTTACAGGGAAGGCCTCTTCAAGAAGGGCGCTTTGAGCCAAGACCTGAGAGAAACGAGAAAATGAACCCCACCTACCTTCATGGGGAGAGCGCTCCAGCCACTGAAGCTGCGTGTGTAGAGGTCCCCAGGTGAAACCATGCCTCTGGTCTTAGAGAGCCAGGGACCCGAAATCTGAGACCTGCAGGTGGGTAGGCCAGGGAGGGCCATGACATGGTAAGGAGCTCGGGTTTTAGTGAGTGATATGGAATCACCATGTGTGATTCAGGTGTGGGAACTGGACTGGGGTCACTGGGGAGCTGGGGGCAGAGGGACAGAAGGAGATGAGTTAGGCCAACGGTCTAGCGGTGGTAGAGGAGAGACGCCTCTGCTGTTTGTTCCCCTTTCCCAGTGGAATGGCAGGCACAGTCAGCAGCTGAGAATAAGGGGGTGGGGGAAGGCTTGGAACAACACTTGACACTGGAGGAGAGACACTGAAGGACCTGGGAAGTCAGTTGACTGGGTGAATATATTCTAATTTCCATGCTGCCCTGAGGAACCCCCTGTGGTTTGGGATGCACCGGGTGGCCAGTCCGTGGGGATGAGTGGCTTTTCCCACCCAAGCTCAGCTTCCAGACACAGGTGGAGAGTAGTGGGAACGCCACCCTTAACCAGGGTTGGGACTCTCTCACCAAGGTCTTCTGGTGGCGAGGGAGAAGCGTAAGGGGGTTGAGGGCGACTGCAGGTGTAACAACTTTAATGATGGAATTATTGAATCCATGGAATCAACACTGGAGAAGTGAGGGAAAGATTAAAATACCAGGGAGCGATGTTGCAGCCCTGAATCAAGGGAGAGAAAGAGGGAATGAATTTAAGACTGTATGGAAGTTGGTGGCTAACAATATCTGGAAAGAGAAAACTTAAAAGATGATTCCAGAGTTTCTAGTTTGAGTGATTGGATGACACCATTAATTAGGACCTATGCTATAGAGATTTTGGTTGGGAAGATAACAAATATGTTTTTTGGATGTGAAGGGAAAACCCTAAAAGTTCAGCTATGTTGCATTTGGAAATTGGGACCCAGATTCTCTAAGGGTTGAACAAAACTCCCCGGAAGGTCTTTCTTGTTGCCTCAATATACCTCCCTGACTTAGCAAGTGTGTTGTAGCTCCTCTGATCTTTGAGGATAAGGAAGATTATATTTCTCCTTCTCTGCCCCATGCCTTAAGCCTAAGGGTATCAGATATTTACAGAGAGATTTTTTTAAATGTTTTTAAAGTGAAATTTGCAAGCCACTGTGGCCAGCAACGTTAATTCATTGTTTTTGAGCATTTACCTCGTGCAGACACTATTCCGGGTCCCAATCTGAAGTCCCCAAGCATACAGAACAGCAAAGTCATAGTGTCTTCTGATTTGGGGAGACACAGCCCCACAAAAGTTGTACCTCCAAATTGTGCAGGCATATGAATTCGTCATTGAGAAGGCTCTTTCTGTCAAACTTGAGTGTCATCAAATGAAGATTCCCTGCAACACCAATTTTTTTTTAAAGATTTTATTTATTTGTTTAACAGAGAGAGATCACAAGCAGGCAGAGAGGCAGGCAGAGAGAGAGGGGGAAGCAGGCTCCCTGGAGGGGAGCAGGCTGATCCCAGGATCTGGAGATCATGACCTGAGCCGAAGGCAGAGGCTTTAACCCACTGAGCCACCCAGGCGCCCCAACACCAATTTTTTTAAAGATTATTTACGTGAAAGAGAGAGAGAGAGAGAGTGTGTGTGTGTGTGTGTGTGTGTACACCCGCGTGCGCACACACACAAGCGCAAGTCAGGGGAAGAGCAGAGGGAGACGTGGAGAGGGAATCTCAGCAGACTCCCCGATGAGCGCAGAGGCGGATGTGTGCATAGAGCACCACCTGGACAGAAATCAAGCGTCCAGCGCTCAACAACTGAGCCACCCTGGGGTCCCCACCAATTTTTTAAGCCCACAAAATAGAAACTGCCTGTTAACCCCTATAAAAGAGAAAACTGCTCTTCTGAACTAAGAAGACCTGAATCTGCATTCCCATCACATTCTGGGAGCGGTGACTGAAGAAACTGAAGAGCATCTTCTCTTGGCCCACCTATAATCTTTACACACTGCCTTAGGTCAGAGATTGCAAACTGGGAGCTACTATTTGGATCACCCTAGGGCGTGTGTGGTCTGGCTGACACAGTGTTTTATAAATCTGAGCCTGCAGTTAAAAAAAGTCCAGCAATGCGGGGCGCCTGGGTGGCTCAGTGGGTTAAAGCCTCTGCTTTCGGCTCGGGTCGTGATCCCAGGGTCCTAAGATCGAGCCCCGCATCGGGCTCTCGGCTCCTCGGAGAGCCTGCTTCCTCCTCTCTCTCCCTGTCTGCCTCTCTTGCTTACTTGTGACCTCTGTCTGTCAAATAAATAAATAAAATCTTTAAAAAAAACAAAACAAAACAAAAAAAACAACTCCAGCAATGAGATAGGAAAATTCTGACTTCCCTGCACGGAGAGAGTCCTGAGGAGACATGAGGAGTGGATGGCCTTTTAAAAAGGTCTTGCATGCTCCTGTCAACCTGAGTCCTACAGGCAGACTCTATTCCACCAGCAGGCTGCACACAGGCGAACCCCCACCTCTCTTCAGCACCCCAGTGGGAAGCTGGTTCCCTCTGCCTTTCTCCCACTCTCTCTTCTCTCCCCACAGACCGCAAAGGATTATGGCACATGGCAAGGTGGAAGAGAATTTTAAAGGAGACTTCCAAACCCTTCAGCCCTACTTTTTGGCCCCAGATGTCTGGTTGTCAGAACTTAAGAAGCTACAGAAGCCAGTTCTTGGAAAGAGATCAGGGCCTCCGCATTAGCAAGGCATCTGTTTCATTCCACGATTCAGTGACGTCAGCGTGTTGCCAAATTGTCTTGCACTCTGGCCACTCCCCTCTAATGAGAACCTTTATTTGTGTCCTGAACTGAATTACACCGAAGCCTCTTGGCCCAGATGGATTACAGGCCAGAGTACTTACAGAATCCAGGAAAGAGATTTTCAATGTTTATTGTGATCTTAGGGGACCTGCAGATACTTAAAATGGTGCTGGAATCCTGGAGACAGAAAAAAGTGTTCCACTAGAAAGAAGAAAGAAGGTTTCGTACCCCATGAACTGGTGGGCATAACACATTGCAGACATGATTCTAGAATGGATTCTAAAATTTTTTTTTTAATTTATTTATTTGTCAGAGAGAGAGGGAGAGAGAGCGAGCGAGCACAGGCAGACAGAGTGGCAGGCTGAGGCAGAGGGAGAAGCAGGCTCCCTGCCGAGCAAGGAGCCTGATGTGGGACTCGATCCCAGGACGCTGGGATCATGACCTGAGCCAAAGGCAGCCGCTTAACTGACTGAGCCACCCAGGCATCCCTCTAGAATGGATTCTAAAGGGGGAAAGGGCATTTGGGTGTCCCTGGAAGAAAAGTGATTGATCCCTGTGACCCCAGTTTGGGTTAGCCAAGAACAAATGTCAGCCGTGCCCTCGGTTACTTATTCCACGAATTTATTAGTCTATGTAAGGAAGGAAACACGCAAGACAGGAGATCTTCATTGTTCAAAGATAATGGACACAGGAAAAGGCCACTTGAAAAAATCCATTCTAAAGGAAACCCAGTTTCATATTAAATAATGAAAAAGATTTTTAGTGGGACTTAGCCCTGCAAAATGAAACTTAAAATTATAAAAATAAGAGGTTTTCTTCTTCCAGTTAAAAGAACTATTTAGTTTAATGGCTACTTACTGAACATTTGTTAGGTGACACCCTCTGGCAATGAAGATTTAGCAGTGAACCAACTGGACAAAAATCCCTGCCCTCATTGGGGTTTATAGTCTAAGGGAAGACAGAGAAGATGTTTTAGGTACATAAATAAGCAAAATAGTTTGCAGTTAGTGATAACGACAGCACTGAGAGCAAAAAGTCAGATAACGAAATGAAGAAGGCTAGAGAGTGGGGCTGCCTTCGACGAGAGGTGGAGAAGGCCTCTGCGGACGGCACATTCTCGCTGAGATTCGATAATGGGAAGTCAGGCATCTGTTCTGGAGGAAAGAGTGTCCAGACAGTGCAGACCTTGAGGAGGAAGCCCACCAACCAGCCCACATGGTGGCAAAGAGTGAGTGAGGACCGAGGAGAGGGTGTTGAAACGAGGTGCCAGCTGGGGGCACAAATCAGATGTTGTGGGGGCCTGGGAGGCCACAGGAAGGAGTTTGGATCTTATAAATGTGATGAGATGCCACTGGAGGGATTTTGGTTGTGGAAGACACAACCCAGTTTATACGTTTAAAGGCTGACTGTGGCTGCCATGTGGAAACGGGATGGCCATGAAGGCAAAGGGCAGGCTAGGAACACCAGTGAGGAGGCTGTCATGGGGGCCCCCGCTGAGAGAGGCGGCCACTGGGCTAGGTCGGGGGGTGGGGAGGTGGCGTATAGTCCATCCAGGAGGTAGTGGGAAGGGAAGCCCAGCAGCACTTACTACTGTGTCTGTCAGATGTGAGAGTGGGCAGGTCAGAGGCATCCGGAATGACTCTCGAGATTTTGCCCTGAGAAGAGGCTGAAGGGCACTGCCATTTACTGAGTGAGGCGGGGAGGACTTGAAGAGCAGGTTTGAAGTCAAGAGGTGTGTTTCTCGACACCTAAGTCTGAGAGGCTATTAAACACTCAGTGGATGGTAGGATACACACTTCAAGGCCAGCCAACTGCAGGCAGATGGTATTTAAAGTGCAGGGACTAGATGGGTCCCTTAGGAAAGGGGGGGACACTGGAGGGAAGAGGCCCAGGATGAGGCTCCGAGCACACCAACATTTAGAGGTTGGGCCTTGTAGGGGGGCCTGGGTAAGTACGCTGCCTACAGCTCACTCTTAGAAGAGCAATAACCACCACCACAAAAAACATCAGTCAACTGTTGAGGATTTGGGAGGACATATTTTTCTGATAAAATTGAAGTTCATATAATGAGAAATTATTCGATTAAGATTTTCACAACAGAGCCTGAGTGGCTCCGTCAGTTAAGTGTCCAACTCTTGATCTCAGCTCAGGTCTGGATCTTAGGGTTGTGAGTTCAAGCCCTGTGTTGGGCTCCATGCTAGGTCCGTGGAGCCTACTTTAAAAAAAGGGAAAAAAAGGGATTTTCACAACACAGCCACAAAGAGTATAATTTGACAAAAATATGTGAGATGTTTGTTAATTTTCCCAGGTGTCTTTTACCCTCTTTGATGTTAGAACCATTCTCACTTGAAGTGTCTTTTTGGTCCTCATCGTCCTCAGTTATCTCTGGTCTAGCACTGCCATTTCCTCATTTGTCAATGGCTTTCTAAATGACCAGGGCAGTTCCCCAAAACTGCTTTCCTATTCTTGAAATCTTGCCGATCTTGCAAGACTGACCATTCCACTTTGCCATCAATTTTTATGTTATTTGCATTGTATCTGCTTTATGTTGTTGACATATGTTTAACAACTATAGAGATAATAGTGGACAAAGACTTTGACCCAGTGGAAAGGGGGAGGAACTTGGTATTAAAAGGAAGGGATGTGATGGACAGTCAGGTTTTGGGTGATTAGTTTTGTGTCATGGCAATGTTAGCTGCCTATCCCAGAGACCACTGGCTATTCAACGACTCCATTCTCCAGTTCTTGAAGCACTTCACTCAACAGCGTTTTCCTACCTACCACGGGCTAGGTATGGCTCTGTTGAGTGAGTGAGCAGCTGGGCTATGCCATTTTCAGGCCTGTCCCGCAAAAGCTCCCCAGGTGCACTTGCTTGTGTTCTTTCCTCTTCTGGGGCAGAATGCAGACGGCAGTAAAGTTGAAGAACGGCAGATCCAGGAGGTGGAGAGAACCTGGATACCCGAGAGGCTGTATGGAGGACAGCCCTCCCACCAGCCCGAGCACCCTGAATTGTTGTTGCCTAAGCTACAGATGACAGGCCATTGTGGTTAGCCATTTCAGCCTTGGGTCTGTTTGTTACTATGGCATAGCCAATCCTAAATAACGCACTGCTCCACCTAACTTCAAGAATGGAATAATAAGGAGCCCTGTAGACATTTCGGCAACAGCCTTAGCTGGGATCGGGCAAGTTTCTGTGGACAAGCTGAGAGACACAGCTGGTTGCTAGCCCACGTCAGAGTAGTGAGGGACTAGACAAACAACCTAAAGGCTAATGAGTCGCTGTCCAAGCGTACACATCCCTTTGGGCTTGATTCTTGACTCTGTCCTTCTCAACGTCTATAGTAGTGACTCAGAGGAATATAGAGGAGGCATGATGCCGACAGGGGTCCCCTAGATTGCACAATCCTGATCTCGGCGCTGAGTTTTCATTAGCTTGTGGTATCATGACAATCACAGAGAAAATAATTGACAAACACTTTGATCCAAAGGGCAGGGGCAGGAGCTTGGCTTTTAAAAGAAGGGACAGTGAGTCACATAGGACATGATGAAATCCACTGGAGCTAAATACCAGGGCGTGAACTGAGTTTGAGATGAACTAGAACAAGATGGAGAAGACAGGGCTTAAGACATCACATTTTTGTAAAAGATTTAGATGTTTTAGGCTGCATTACCAAAAGTATTGTGTCTAGAATGAAGACGTAACAATCCCATTTTTTTCTCTACCTCAGGGAGACTGCCCCGGAGTTTTTCAGTCAAGTACTACACTAGACATGAAACATGTTCAGAGGAGAGCACCCAGGTCTATGAAAGGGACAGGAATATGAATTTAGTCTTAGGAAAATGATTTTGTAGGGGTGTCTGGCTTAGTATACTAAGTGGCTGACTCTTGATTTCAGCTCAGGTCATGGTCTCAGAGTCCTGGGATCCCGCCCCACACCCGGTTTTGTTCTCCACAGGGAGTCTGCTTGAGGACTCTCTCTCCGTCTCCCTCTGCCCTCACCACACTCACGCTCTCTCTCTCTCTTTCTCTCTCAAATAAATAAATACATCTTTTTAAAAAATCAAAGAGAATTTTCATTTTGTTAAGTCGGTCCAATTTTTAATTCAGCTGGCGTAAGAAGTAGTGAGTTCCCAGTCTCTGGAGGTGTTCAAATAAGTTAGCCATATAAAATTACTGATATTCAGTTACTTTTGACCTACAAGAAAAGCAATTTCGTATGGTGCAACCTAACTTTAAGTGGAAATGGTGGAGGGGGAGTCAAGCCATTGATGTTATTTAAGACAAGTGACAGAACTACGACTCAAACTGGCTTAAACAGAGGAAGAGAGGGGTAATAGTAGAGCAGGAGGTGTATCAGTTTATGTAACTTAAAAGTCCAAGGAAATTCTAGCTTCAAGTATGGCTGGGTCTGGAATCTATCTCTGCATCCCTCCACCTTACCCTCCTCTGGGTTGGCTCTATTTCCAGACAGGCCTACCTTTGTGGTGGATAGTTGGGCACCAGCAGCTCCCAGTGTGGGTTAAACTAGCTTAACAACCCAAACCAAGAGTCTCTCCTCACCAGTAACTCCCTGGACGGACTCTTACTGAACTGACCGGCATCACGTGTCCATCCTTTGAATCAGTAAATGAGGCTGGGTGTGTCAGGGGTGGGAGTACAATTACGGATTGGCTTGGCCTTCCTTACAAGCTGATCCTGGAATCCAGATAAGGGTAGGGTGAGAAGGGGGGTGGTCAGTCATGTAGCCTAAAGTAAAGAAAGGGTTGTTTTCCAAAACAAACAAATATACTGAAAAACTATGGGCCAAACTGAATGATGAGAAGGACCAGCCAGGTGAAGATCCAAGCAGAGAGATCTGCTGGTGCTGATAGGGAAATGACCTAAGTGGGTTTGAGGAACAGAAAGAAGGCCAGGGTTCCAGTTACCCATTGCTGTAAAACAAAGGGCTGAAACTTAATAGCTTAAGGTAATGACCATTTTCTCTCTCCTAGTTCTATAAAATGACTGGACTCAGCTCACAGTTCTCTGCTGTGTGATTCCAGCCAACTGCCTGACAAGGCTGGATTCCACGAGAAGAAGCAAAAGCTGCCCATCTTCTCAAGGCTTCAGCTCAGAAGTCTAAGACATCAATTGTACCACATTCCATTGGCCAAAGTCATCACGGGACCAGCATATTCAAGAGTTCTGACATTAGTACACAGGTACAGAAGGAGCTGAGGGCAGCCATCTTGGGGGACCATCTCTCCCATCCAGTGTGACTGGGCCATAGTGAAAGACAGAACTGTGTGTGATGGGTAGAAAGGGACTAGATTGGGGTCAGCAAACTAACCCACACACCAAATCCACCCCATTGCCCAATTTTGTAAATAAAGTTTTATTGGAACACAGCCACATTTATCTGTTTATCATAGTGTAGTTGGCTGCTGTCTTATTATAACAGCACAGCTAAGCAGTTGCCACACAGAGCATATGGCTCACAAAACCTAAAAGATGTACTATGTAGGCCTTTACAGAAAAGTTTGCTGACCCCCGGGCTAAGTCATGAGTGCCTGAGAAGTCTAGTCAAGGAATTTGAATTTACTCTGAGTGATGGGGAAGCCACTGGATGGTTTTAAACCAGTGAGCCATATTCTCTGACTTCCATTTTTTAAAAGCTCTGCTCTGGGAATGGATTAGGGGAAGACAGAAATGAAAGCAGGGAGACCAAAAGCAGGCTATGGCAGTCATCTGGATGAGAGATGGATAAGTAGAAAACTGAGAGAAGTAGATGAATTTGGCATGTGTACTGAGGAGAGGAAACCCACAGGACTTGCTGAGCCACCAGATATGGAGATGAGAGAGAGAGAAATCATGTCATCTAAGTTTTTGGCTTGAGCAACTGGGTTCATGGTGGTCCCATTAAATGAAAAGAGAAAGACCCAGGGAGGAGCGGATTGGGGACAAAAAGCATCAAGACTTCCATTTTTGCACATCCTAAGTTTACGACGTCTGTCAGGCATCCAAAAGGCAAAATTAAGTAAGCAGTTAAATACTCGAGTCTGGAGTTCAGAGTATAAATTTGAGAATCATCAGTAAGACAGAGTATTAAAAGCCAGAAGCCTGCAAGGACTATCATCAGGGAAAGGGTGTGGAAAGAGCCCTAGGATGGGCAAAAACTAGAAGCATCAGAGGCAGGGAATTCAATAACAGGGATTAACCAGGAGAGGCTAGTAAGGCAGGAGGAGTTGGGAGGCTGTGGTTTCACAAAAGCTAGAAAAAAAGAGTATTTCAAACTGGAAAGAGGGCTCCACTGTGTTGAATGCTTCCGGGTGGCAGAGGAACAGTGAATTGAGAAGTCACCACCAAATTCAGTGATATGAGGTCTGAAGCCTCAACCAGAGCAATTCAGTGAGCGGGGGGACACACCGAACACTGGCTGGACAGGTTTGAGGAAAACAGGGGACGTGGGCAAGTGGAGACAGCAAATATAGAGAGACCTTTTTTGAGAAGTTTTGCTGCCAAATGAATGGGTCAAAGTCACAGATGTCCACTGCAGGCTCATGATCTTTAAAGTCCCTTTCAATCCTGAGAATCCCTGATTCCATGAAGCCCCTACTGTGTGCTGGCTCATTCCTTGTTTGCCATGCTGATGAGAAATGACTTCCCGCCGGCTCATGGGGAAGCTGGATGGAGCCCAAGGGAAATCTATACCTAGAGCTTCAAGAAGAAACAAGATGAGAAAGCAAGCTTGCAGCTCCCCACAGGCAACTGTAAGTTTTCAAAGGGTTTCTCCATGTTGTAGGAAGACCTGCAAAGCCACCAAGCCAGCAGTTTCATTTCTGCTGGGTGTGCACACAAGCTCTTCCTTCCACACTTGCCCAAGGAAGCTCATTCATGCCAACTTCTGAAATTTGCTGCCACATATAAATGTGTGACCGAAAGAATAAGCAGATTTCTGGAATGAGGACACCAAAGCCTCTTGTAGGATGAAAGAATACAAGGTATCATTTTTGTTTCAAAAATGTGTTACTTTTTTCTGGAAAACATTTAGTTTCTCATGACAAATATCTAGGACAAAGCATACTCCTGCACATAGAACCTACTGTGATTTTAAAAACATATTTTTAAAAGTCTATTTAATCACAGTCTGTAAGGAATGCATGGAGGTTAATTTTGTATCTAATTCTCTACCCTGATGGTCTTAAAAGATGTCATCTGGGGACGCCTGGGTGGCTCAGTTGGTTGAGCGGCTGCCTTCGGCTCAGGTCATGATCCCAGCATCCTGGGATCGAGTCCCACATCGGGCTCCTTGCTCGGCAGGAAGCCTGCTTCTCCCTCTGCCTTTGCCTGCCACTCTGTCTGACTGTGCTCTCTCTCTCTCTCTCCGCCCCCCCTCACAAATAAATAAAATCTTAAAAAAAAAAAAAAAGATGTCATCTGACCCCAAAGTCTGAGCTCTGAACCATTTGCTATTCTATATGATAGAGGTACAGCTGGCCCCTTTAGGTTGCCTGTTTTCCTGGATCTATAAAAAGGTGTATACATATACACCTTTTATATGTGTATATGTATGTGTATATGTAAAAAGTGTATGTGTATATGTAAAAAGGTGTATATGTATACATATACACCTTTTTATATATCTATAATATATATATAAAAAATATATATCTATAAAATAAATAAAATATAATATGGATCTATAAAAAGGTATATATATACACACACACCTTTTTATAGATCCATATTATATATATATATACACCTTTTTATAGATCCATATTATATTTTATATATTTTATAGATACATATATATTTTATAGATACATATTGTATATATGTATATATATTATATATGTATATATAATATGTATATTATATCTAAATATATATGAACATATATATAAACATATATACATATATATTTTATAGATACATATTATATACATATATATATATATATTCATTCATAACAGGAGCCATATTTCTGTCTTTGCCCATGAACTAGTTTAAAATCCCAGATCTGCTCCTTACTAAGCTACACAGCCCTGAGTCTTTAACCTCTGGGAGCCATGATTGCCTTATTGGCTAACCGGTAATAACAGATCTACTTTGCTGTCATGTATTAAATAAGCTAACATAAACAAAGGTCTGTGTAACTATTCTGAGTACAACAAATGGTAGCCATCATGAAGAGTAATAGCTTAGGAGTATAACCAATCCTTATTTCAAAGGCCACCCTAAATCATGAACCACCAAGAAGAGTCCCAGATCCGTTGCGTTATCCTACTCCACGGTCCAGATACCCTCTCTGTTTAGAATGACCTTGATCCTTTGGGAATCCCAGAGTTAGCAGTTTGCAGCCTTTCAATGTTCCCAAAGCCTCATTCAGACTGCAGAGGAGGGGAAAGGTTCTATCCCCAAGCCCCACACACCTCCGAATCAGCCTCCTTGAAGACTCTGGCAAAGGGTGACAACAGGGCTGGGGATGGTCATCTTTTTCATCTGACTTTAGCCGGTGAAACCCATCTACATAGAAACACACAGGATCTGGGAGGCAAGGCACTCCAGTGAAAGGGTCCCTTGCATTGGCCCTGACCTGACCTTATGGAAGCTGACTGTCTTTGAGGATGCCCTCTTCTTGGACTTGAAGAAAGAGCTGTAGAGGTTATGTCAGGTCTTGGGGATATTTCCATTTCAGTATATTTTGGTTTTGTTTCTTGACGGGGGAAGGGGAGAGGTGGTGGTGAGGAGGGTAGCTTCCCATTACCATTTGTGAATGCCCACACCCACCAGCCCCTCTGGGATTCTGGCTGCAGCAGGGTGTACATTCTCCACACACGGGCGGTGCCCACCCAAGCGCTGGTGGAGTCCCTCCACTTCTCCACCGCAGGGTTCACGTCAAGCTTCCATAGTTCCCTTAGCCCTTACACAGGCAGCCCCGAGTAGAGGGGGGCAGTTACCCCTCCCAGGGAGGCCCCCAACCACTGGAGAGATGGAAACTCAGTGGAACAGGGCCCCAGTCTCTGGTTCTTCACAGGCACAATTCTGGGGGTGGGAGGTATTCTCTACCAGTTCCTCAGAGGGTCCCCAGGAAGAGTGAGCCCAGTCACCCCCAGCAATAACCAGTGGATTAACACATCCCTCATTGGCTTTTTCCTTCTCTTACCCTCCCTGATCCCTCACTCGGGCATCCCAGGCTCCCATCCCAAAAAAGGCTACCTGGACCAAAGGCCCAAGTCCCTCTGAGCTTTTGTTTTGCAGAGAGCCTAAACTAGGGCATCAAGGAGCGGGATGGAAGTTTGTATTTCCTTAACACAAAGAAAGAGAAAGGGACTCTTTCGCTGAATAACAAAAGGGCAAGCTGTGGCTATTGGAAAAGGGATTTGTCCTGGGAGCTGAGACTTGGGAGCTCAGTTCTGACTGTTGGTAACAAAGTTAACTAAGCCTTGGAGTTGACGGATAATACAGGCCAGGATCTGTTGGTGGCTGAGGGAGAAGGAGTCTGGCTCAGTTCTGGGTGTGGAAGTATTTCTTCTTCGCTGTCCAGTGCTGGGGGCTGGAGGCAGAATATATGAATAGGAAAACGCTGGGGGTTGAGACAGAGACAAATAAATACCCAAAACAGAGCATGGAGGCCTGGAAAGCCCAAACCAAGGCTCCAGAGTCAGAGACCAAGGGACCAAGGGTGAAGGCCAAGGTAAAAGTTTCTATCCCATCCCAACATTTGTGTAAGATGCCAGCAGGGACCAATACCCCTAATAATCCCAGGATTCTAAGAACAGCACCTTTCCTGGCTATGGGTCTATCTGTATGGGAGGAAATAAAGAGGAGACAGGGATGAAAAGCCATTGGGGCCCATAGGGACGCCCAAGTCCCGAGGGCACTATTTTAAGCCACAGGAAAGGAAGAGTGAAGGAAAAGATGCCATGAGCAAAGGGGGATTTCCAAGAACAATCAACAAGAACAGAGAACTCATTCACCTACCTTCCTTCCTGCCGATTTTATGTGGTTGCTTTTTCATTTGGATTTGTGGGTCTACTGAGACAATGGAGTGTTTCTGAGGAAAGAAATATTTTTCCAGGTGCTACAGCTGGATGGTTTTTGTTCCACAAGAAGGCTGGGTGGTCAGATACAAGCGTGAAAATGGAACAACGAATACTGTGGGACAAATCAGATTCTCTGTAATAGAGACACAGAACACAACGATGCATTTGTAGAATAAGAATCTTGACAGTACTTCACATGGGTATATTATCCCAAAGTGGACAACCTCCACCCTATCCCCAATCAAACCCAGCCAGACAAGCCCACCTGAGACTCTCCCAAGCCACAGGTCTTCATCCGCGATGCTAGAATTTCTAGATGGCTGCTGGTGGCTGTAGGTCAATAATTCTCACAACCAGACAGACCTATTACTGTAGATCATCACGGCTGTTCCTTTGGGAGGACAGGACCACAGTTTCCTGATAAAGGACATAACCTTTCATCTCAACTAAACTCTTATTTCAATTCCTGGTCTTGAACTGGCTCTGCAGTGTTAATCTCAAAGATTATGCGGAATCTATGCGGAACAAAGGGACTTAACCGCCAAACACCTAAATATGAAACCCATCGAGTACATTAAAACATTGCTCGGGGGCGGCGGGGGGGGGGCGCCTGGGTGGCTCAGCCCGTTAAAGCTTCTGCCTTCGGCTCAGGTCATGATCTCAGGGTCCTGGGATCGAGCCCCGCATCGGGCTCTCTGCTCAGCAGGCAGCCTGCTTCCTCCTCTCTCTCTGCCTGCCTCTCTGCCTACTTGTGATCTCTATCTGTCAAATAAATAAAATCTTAAAAAAAAAACATTGCTCAGGATCATGTGAAAAATTAATTTTAAAGAAAATGAGGAGTACAGAGTGCTTTCACAGAACAATTCACATATACCTTATACCTTTACATTTTTTTTTAAAGATTTTATTTATTTACTTGACAGAGATCACAAGTAGGCAGCAGAGAGGCAGGCGGTGGGGGGGCGGGGGGGGGGAAGCAGGCTCCCCGCTGAGCAGAAACCCCCCCCCAATGCGGAACTCTATCCCAGGACCCTGGGATCATGACCTGAGCCGAAGGCAGCAGCTTAACCCACTGAGCCACCCAGGCACCCCGCCTACCTTTACATTTTTAATTAGCAGTGGATGCTTGCATTAAACCATTCCCTCTTTACAACTAATCTGAAGTCTTTGGGTTTTGTCAACCGCTGGATGCCTCTAGGCCTGCACTGTCCACCTGTGGCTCCCGAGCACTTGAAAATGTAGCCGCTCTGGGGCACCTGGGTGGCTCAGTGGGTTAAAGCCTCTGCCTTCGGCTCAGGTCATGACCCCAGAGTCCTGGTATGGAGCCCCGCATCAGGCTCTCTGCTTGGCAGGGAGCCTGCTTACCTTCCTCTCTCTGCCTGCCTCTCTGCCTACTTGTGGTCTCTGTCTATCAAATAAATAAATTAAATATTTTTTTTAAAAAAGAAAAGAAAATGTAGCCACTCTGAACTGAGATGTGCTGTAAGTGTGAGACCCACAACAGCTTCTGAGGATTTAGCATGAAAAAAAAAATGTACTTAAAAAGAAACTGGGACGCCTGGGTGGCTCAGTCAGTTAGGAGGCTGCCAGGTCATGATCTCAGGGTCCTAGAATCGAGTCCTGCATCAGGCTCCTTGCTCTGCTTCTCCTTCTGTTTGCCACCCTCCCTGTTTGTTCTCTCTCTGACAAATAAATGAATAAAATCTTTTAAAAAAATGTAAAACATCTCATCAGTAAACTTTTTATATCAATTACATGCTGAAATGATAATATTTTGACATCGAATTAAAGAAAATATTTAAATGAATTTCACCTGTTTCTTTTTACATTCTACTGTGTCTACTAGAAAACTCAGAAGTACAGATGTGCGGCTCTAGCAGGAGGGGCTGCTGCTGGAGGAGAATCTGTTAGAAGGGAGGTCAGGAGGCTTGTCTTGAAGCTCCTTTGCAAAGCAAGTGCAGTTTTCCCCTACAGCCCCTACACTGTATGTTTGGGGAGGTTTATTCGTGGGGGCTGCTGGAGGTTCTATATGAGGGAAGGAGCCTTTCTATCCCATAGTAACCAGAAATGGTTTTTGCTGCCATGTCCTTGCATTTGAGAAACCCTGTGGCAGTGGATCTAACAGTTCTATTGTATAATTTATGTATTGTAATACTCAAAGTTTGAGGAGTTTCACTACATTTACACAGTTATGTACCCATCACCATAATCCAGTTTTCAGACAATTCCATCACCCTGAAACTTTTCTCATGCCTATTTAGATTCAGTCACTGTTCCCAGCCACCACCAGGTAACCACTGATCTACTTCCATATATGTAGTTCTGCTTTTTTTTTTTTTTTTTTTTTTTCATATAAATGGGATTGTACAATAGGTGGTCTTTTGTGTCTGGCTTCCTTAGCATACTGTTTTTGAGGTGTATCCATGTTCACAGCGCTTCTCTTACTAGCCCCCCTGCCCCCTTTTTTTGGCCTACTTTTAGAGGAAACTCAAATGCGTGGTGGAAAATCTGGGGAAAATTCCTCAGTAACTTGGTCTAAGCCTGGAAAAGTTGCCAAAGCTAACTAAAAGCAAGCTAAAAATTTCATGTCACTCTCTTCTGTTTTTAGAAGAAAACTGACTGTATTGGCAAAACAATATTCATTTCCCCCTTTTACCTTCCTGTTCTTGTCTATAAACTTACATCCTTTACATGTTATTACACTCATGGTGTAGATAAAGATGTGGCATTCTACATTTTCTTTACCATCAAATACATTTTCTAAATAATGATGATAAATGTCCTCTCTGGAATCCACGCTTTCTCACCTGGAAACTGAGCAGATGTAATTGCTTTTCATCGAAGTCAACACCGGGACAGTCATTCATGTATTCAAAGAATTGCAAGTTTCCATGGCTCTACTTATACTGAAATCTAACCAGATGAATCTAACATCCCTCGGTCCTGAGATTTTGCAGCACAAGTCCTGGTGTTTGTTTGATTAACAAACAGCTAAAGAGAAACACTCCAGAATTCAGTATTCTTTGTTAATAAGCAGGTACCAGAATATTGTCTATCTTCTGACACTGCCCCCTCCCCAAATCGCTGAAAAGTTTACCCATAATAATATGAGAACTTGGAAGAGTGGGTGGTGAGAATTTCTGATAAACACACCCTTAAAGCCTGAATCACACGAACGTTGCTACAGGAACCACCCGAGAAAATCACAGACTGTGACAAGTGTGGAGGTGGGGGATAGAAGTTGAAAGTCCAGGCTCTTTCGATCACATTTTTAATCACATAAAGTCAAAATGAAACTGTGTTGTGTCTTCTTTAGCTCACCGTGGCCAGGTACATTGAACTCGCCCATCCTGTTGGAACAGACATTGTTAGCAGAAAATCCTTCCCCACTCTGGCTTTCCCCCTCAGGCACCTGTGTCTCCAAGCTTGCTGGCTTTTTCTGCCACGGGCAGCTTGCTGGGCCTACAGCCAAGACTGACCAGAAGTGCGGCAGAGTTGCACCCCCAGGGCAGCCCTCAAGAGATCAGGATAAGGGGCGCTGCCAGGGTGGTTCCGTCTGGTTAGGCAGCCAATTCTGGATCTCAGCTCAGATCTTGATCTCAGGTTCATGAGCTCAAACCCCACATTGGACTCCAGGCTTGGCATGGGAGCCTACTTAAAAAATAAAAAATAAATAAATTCATATTTAAGGGCAACCCTTTTGGGTCGTCTCCCTCTTTGGGAGCTTTGTACTATCACTTGATAAACTTTGCCGCCCACCAAAAAAAAAAAAAAAGAGAGAGAGAGAGAGAGAGATGAGGATAAGTCTACCAGCCCCCTCAGCTGTGCTGGGACATTTGGAGGTGTGTTCTACGCAGCCTCTCACAGGGACCCCGGCAGGACTGAGGCCCAGCCTCCCTCCAACGTAACCTGCGCATTTCCCTTTTCCCCAGCTCACTTCCCCACTTTCTCCCTCTGCTTCCTGGATCACTTCCCAAATATACTACTTACCTCAAATCCTTTGCCTCAGAGTCCACTTTTGAGGAAGTCCAACTAAAACATCTACTAAAATTTTAGGAAAGGATGGACTTTAATAAAATTATGACTAATTTTTAGCAGAATTTTCTGGGTCATCCTTAGGAGGACTCAAGGAAAAGGAACCAAAATAATGAGAGTTGTACCAAAGAGTGGGTCTCTTCTCAAGCAGTCTCCCCTGAGCCTATCGTGCCTCCCGAACAATAACACACTGTGGGGCTGGGTATCATGCAACACTTCAGTCACATTAACTGCTTGCTTTCTCACAACACCTCTATGCAATGAGTGTTGTCATTGTCCTCCTTTTATAGAGGAGGAAACTGGGAGATTCAAGTCATTTGGTCCAAGTAAGACAGCTAGAAAAGATGGAGTCAGGATTCCAGCCCAGGCAGCCTGGTTGCAGATTCCGAGGGAATAGCCTCTGACACAGCCCTGAGTGTGTGAGAGGTGTTTGACAAATGCTTGCTTGAAGATAAATCTAGTCTTTAAAAGGGGGAGGGGAGCACCTGGGTGGCTCAGCCTTTTGAGCGTCTGACCCTCAGTTTCGATTCGCGTCCTGATTTCAGGGTTGTGGGATCAAGCCCCACATCAGGCTCTGCGCTGGGCACAGAGTCTGCTTGTCCCTCTCCCTCTGCCCCTTCCCCTGCTCTCTCGCTCTCTCTCAAACAAAGAAATAAAATCTTTAAAAGGAAAATGCTTGCTTGATCAGAGAATTACCACATGTAGCAAAAGGAAAGAAGATGGTTTATTAATATCTTCAAACGTTTGAGGGCTTTGATCTGTAAACCCCTTGGGTGTTTCGGTCCATGGAGTCTTTCCCAGAATAATTTTTTGTAAGTACATAAAAGAAAACACAGGACTACAGAGAGGAAACCAATGACATTGAAATGCTTTTACCAAAATGCTGCCCCAAATTGTGACACAGCAATCTAGGCATTCATCCTATGAGGTGATCACACCATCGGCAGTTGTAATCTCTGTCACTGGGCTCCATAAATGTGTCGAATCTCTGTCATTAGACCATGTCGGGAAACGGCTGAGCTGCCCTAGTGGTTGGGCTCAGGATAGAGGTCCATGGTTGGCTCCAGAAACCTGAACTACAAGTCCTCTTCCCTCCAAACCTGTCCCCACCTTCATTTACCTTCATTTCTAAAACACAGGCTTGATGGTATTTTTCACCAATTCCGAGCCTCTCAGTGCCCATCCTCCATTGTCCCCGGAATCAAATCCAAATGCCCTGATAGCATTCAATGCCTGTGTGATCTGAATCCAGTAGCTTACCACACTCATCACCGACAGTGCCTCCCACGTTCCTTACGTGGAGCCACCGTGAATTCCCTGCTTCCCCGAAGCACCCCACACTTCCAGGGTCTCTCCCTGTTTCCTCTGTTGGGAATGAGTGACAGCCTGAAGGCAGAGTCCTTCCCCCTCAGCTTCTTTGCAAAGTCTTCCATGATAGCCCCTCTCCCAGGTAAAATTAATCACTCCACCTCCGAGTGCTCCTTACTCTTTGCATATGCCTCCACTCTAGCACAATGAACCCACCTGATTGTGGTTATTGTGGATGTATCTTGGGGCCTCCTACACGAACACTATCTTCAACAGGGCCCAACAGAGTATCTGGCTCAGAATGAGAGTTCAGTTCGTATTGGTTAAGACTGATTTGAGGTTGGGAGGTGGGTGGTTCATTTGACACACGTTTGAGGCTCACGTGGTATGTCGCCGGATTTCCCACCAAGGATCACGGGTCTTCGGGAGTCTGGGAACACAGTTTGATGTGTCCCACCGAAATCATGAAATTTCCTTAAAGACTTGTGTCATCTTAAATATTCATGGAAGACTGGCTCCCTCTTGCATCATATGTTGTTTGTTATCAAAATTTAAGTAAAAATCGCTCAAATTTTTAAGTAAGATAGACATTCCTAAAAAGTCTATCCTCTCTCTTATGTGGCTTCTTATGCTCTCTGGTCTGCCAAGAAATCCGTGGGTACAGTACACTCAAGGCTGAGTGGCAGGGACCTAGAAGGCTCCTCTTCCCTGACCCCAGAGGTGAGCGCTCCACTTGGCTGACTTTAAATGGAAATTCCGGAGAGGCCTCCAGCCGGTCTCCTCGCCCCCAGGCAGCTGGATGCTAAGACCCGCCTCGCCTCCCAGCAAACACTTGAGAGGAGTAATTATCCCACAACCTACCTAGTTTCTAATCTTTCTCCAGCTCCTTTCAAGGATGACTCCTTCTGCGAAGTGGAACAGCTGGCTGGGTTTTTCCAGGATATCTCTTTCTTTGCCTTTGTTTCTGTTTTGGGGATTTTCTTGTTGTTGTTGTTGTTGTTGTTGCGATTTTATCATTTCTGACATGTGACTTCCTTCTCATCTTTATAGGGCACACTTTTCTTTGACTGAGGAGAGCCTTAAGCACGTTCCCAAGTTCTTCCCTTCTCTCTGAGGTGGATCTACTTCTTTAAACCGAGGAGTGGAGAAAGCATGGAGTTTTGAATCAGGGGAGAGCTGGTTTCAGTCTTAGTTCGGCACCTCACTGGCTATCTAATATCTAACCAGGCACAGGGTAAATACCCAACAAATGTGAATTTTCATTTCCTTCCTTTTACTAGAGGGAGGCAGTATCTAGTTCTGTGGTCTAAGAACCTGGCTGGGGTTGGTGCCTCACAAAGAGCCAGTAGCAATAAAATCTAAGAGCTTAAGAGTTTGCATCCCTCTTTGCTAGAAGCAAAATGAGCTTAAAATGAACTATGCTTAAAACAAGTCATGGTGGTGGGGTGCCTGGCTGGCTGGCTCAGGCAGAAGAGCATGCCACTCTTGGTCTTGGGCTTGTGAGTCTGAGCCCCACATTGGGAGTAGAGATTACTAAAAAAAATAAATAAGCCTTAAAATAATAATAAGTCATGGTGGGTGTGGTGCAGATGAACACTCCCCACTGGCAGGTGGGCTCTCCGCCCCTAGCTCTGAATCTCCAGCTCCTACCCAGCTCGGAGATTTGACAAATGTCTGTTGGGTGAATGAGTGAATAAATGGGTAAAGGAATGAATGAAGACATCCCTCCAGAATGATGGAGGGTTTGAGGTAACTAAATTATGTCAAAGTAATCCAATAATTTGTAATATGTGAAATTTACATCCCCAAACCTGTCTGATCCCTACACCTGGGACACTAATAACAAGTTTGTGGTGGAAGTCCCCCCCACGGGCTGGGGGAGCATGCAGAGGGTGGCAGCACCTTGAGGCAGTCACACATCCCCTGGTGCCAGAGCAGGTGGGCTAAGGAGATGGCTGGCTTGCAAGGGTTAATTGTCAGGGTGGTCAGGAATTCACAGGGAAGGCAGGAGGAGGAGGTGCCCTGCAATTACCCTTGTTTGAACATAAATACATGTTTTGTTTTGTTTTGTTTTTCTGGCACATAATTGCTGTGTTTCTGGGTTGCAGTGGCAGGTTGTGACTGTGGAGATGTCTTGGAGGAACGACTTCGGATGACTAAGGTCAGCTTTGCATCACCAGCGGGTTTCCTGCCCTCTGGCCTCAGCAGCAGCAGCAGCCTCCCTGCTCACAGGATCGTCCAGGCAGGGTCTGCTCTCCACACCATGGCTGCAGTGACCTCTCCAAATCACAGATCAGATCATAGGAACCTCCCTGTTTAACACTTCCCGTTCCTATTTCCATGCAAACACAAGTCCCAAGGCCTGAGCACTTAGTCCCAGCCCCGGTGTGCAGCCCTTGTTGACCCTTTTTTTTTTTAAGATTTTATTTATTTATTTGACAGAGATCACAGGTAGTCAGAGAAGCAAGCAGAGAGAGAGGAGGAAGCAGGCAGGACCCCGGAATCATGACCTGAGCTGAAGGCAGAGGCTTAACCCACTGAGCCACCCAGGCGCCCCCTTGTTGACCCTTCTGATGCCGCCGAGGAACTGTGTGCAGCCACAATGGGCTCCCATGAGTCCTCAGGTGTGCCAAGCCCATGCCCACCACTGGGACCTTTCCACGAGTCCTTCCCTCCATTGGGAAAGTTCCTCCTGCTCTTCTCCACAGGCTGGCTCTTCTCCTGCCCAGCCCTCAGATCTTTCCCTTCCTGCTGCCCTTCCCTGACTTTCTGAGCTAAGTGGCTCTCTCCTGTCCTCCCAGCTTCTCTACAAGCTTGTTACTTAGGATTACCTAAAATCATCTTATTATTTTATCTTTTAGGGCTATTTTGGTCCATTTCCCCTTCTCCTGATAAAATACAGTGTGTAGAGGTTTCTATCCATCTGTCCCCAGCACGAAGTGGCCTTAATAGGTGCTCAATAATTATTCGTTCGGTGAATAAATAAATACACTCTCTTCCACAGAGAGTAAACAAGCTCCCTGTGGCACAATCTCTGCCAACTTGTCACCATCACTTGCTAGAAAGGGGATGGCACCGTTGCTACAAGCAGGAGAGGGAAGGGTCTCGAGGAGGGCCCTTCCAGGCCGCCACAGAGTCGTCCCCGGAACATAACCTCTGAGGGGCAATGACCCTGCACAACACGACTGTTCCCAGCAGCTCTTTAGGAATCCCAGAAACCTTAGCAACCCGGAAGAGCAGATGAATCTGGAAGCTGGTGATGACCCCACAGCCCTAGAATCCTGTTACAACGCCCAGAAAATGGATTTGTTTGGTCACTGTCATCGCAGCTGAACACCAATTTGGATTCCCGTAGTAGCCCCCTTGGGTCAGAGTAATGGTGTTGCTCAGGAATAGTTCAGTAGCAATGAAAATGGACTCTGGGTATCGAAACAAAATAGGGATTTACCGGGGGACGCCTGGGTGGCTCAGTTGGTTGAGCAGCTGCCTTCGGCTCAGGTCATGATCCCACCGTCCTGGGATCGAGTCCCACATCGGGCTCCTTGCTCGGCAGGGAGCCTGCTTCTCCCTCTGCCTCTGCCTGCCACTCTGTCTGCCTGTGTTCGCTCTCTCTCGCTCTTTCTCTCTGACAAATAAATAAAAATCTTTAAAAAAAATAAAAAAATAGGGATTTACCGGAAAGATAAGAGAGGCTCACGGTTTCATGGAGGGATTGGCCTGATTAAGTCAAGGAAGTAAGGAAATGCAAGGCAGAGCTCAGGTGAGCCACAGGGCACGGGAACACAGGTCTGAACGGTGTGGGGGCAGGAAGCCCTGCCCGTTTCCCAGGCATAAGAGGTGGGCCCTGGCCTTCTCTCTTCTGCTCCTTCCAGGGTTGAGAAAGGGCAAACTTGTCTGAGGCAGGATATCCAGATGAAGGAAGTGGCGCACTTTCCCTGCCAGCTCTGCCTATGGAAAAATGAAGAGGTGACGGCAACACCTTCGTCATTTACCTCCAAACGACACGATTAAGCCTGGGCCTTGCCAGAAGCACGGGGCAAAGTGGCCCCAGCAAGTCTGGGCTAGGCCTGAGCTGGCAGCAAAACAGGTGTCTCAAAGCCACATGCCTGCAGGGGCCGGTGGGTCAGGGGGATGTGTAAAGCTGGTCGGGTAAGCGGACAACACAGAGGGGTGACACCTCTGCTGAGTGGAGATCAAGACTCCCCCCAAAGGCATCCCCCCTGACCCCCACCCGAATGTGTTTGTGCCATGATATAGTGGTTTCTCTCCCTAACGTGTTGATGGAATGGATTCATTGGTGGCTTTCCTAACTTTGAATCAACCTCTAGTGGTGTGAGACAACTGATGAGAGCCAATTGTTTAATTTTCAGGAGTTTTCAAGCAGGTTGAAGTCATGTTGGTAGCTTAAAAGTAGCACCCTTCTTTGCTAGGAGCAAAATTAGCTTAAAATTAACTATGCTTACAATTAGTCACAGTGGGAGTATTTACATCATGGGAATTGACAAATGCTACAAATTAGACTTTTTTTTTTTAATTTCCCAGAGAGCTGGTTGTTAAACCAGAACACTACAGTTTATGTTCCTGAAATAAACTGTGCTTGGTCTTATTATATTTTTTTATCATTACTGGATTTTATTTTATTTTTTTTAAATTTATTTATTTGTCAGAGAGAGAGGGAGAGAGAGAGAGCAAGCACAGGCAGAGAGAGTGGCGGGCAGAGGCAGAGGGAGAAGCAGGCTCCCTGCCGAGCAAGGAGCCCGACGTGGGACTCGATCCCAGGACGCTGGGATCATGACCTGAGCTGAAGGCAGCTGCCCAACCAACTGAGCCACCCAGGTGTCCCTGGATTTTATTTTTAATTATAAATGAAATTGGTCTGGAGTTCTTTTTTATTGGGGGGGGTACATTCTTTGTCAGCTTTCCATGTTTCTCTATGGCCCAGGTTAAATCTGATTCTCAATCATCTGAGGAGTATTTTAAAATGCAGATGCCCATTGGTGGGAATGCAAGCTGGTCTAGCCACTCTGGAAAACAGCATGGAGGTTCCTCAAAAAGTTGAAAATAGAGCTACCCTACAACCCAGCAATCACACTACTGGGTATTTACCCCAAAGATACAAAGGTAGTGATCCGAAGGGGCACGTGCATCCAAATATTTATAGCAGCAATATCCACAATAGTCAAACTATGGAAAGAACCTAGATGTCCATCAACAGTTGAATGTTTAAAGAAGATGTGGTATACATATACAAAGGAATATTACACAGCAAAAAAATGAAATCTTGCCATTTGCAATTATATGGATGGAACTAGAAGGTATTATGATAAATGAAATAACTCAGAGAAAGACCTTTAATCATATGATCTCACTGATACGTGGAATTTAAGAAACAAAAGAGGATCATAGGGGAAGAGAGGGAGGAAAAAAACCAAGATGAAGCCAGAGAGAGAGACAAACCATAAGAGACTCTTAATCTCAGGAAACAAACTGAGGATTGCTGGAGTGTAGGGGGTGGCAGGGATGGGGTTACTGGGGGGTGAACATTGGAGAGGGCATGTGCTATGGTGAGTGCTGTGAATTGTGTAAGACTGATGATTCACAGACCTGTATCCCTGAAACAAATAATACATTATATATTAATTAATTGAATTTAAATTAAAAAATTAAAAACCACTCCTAATAGAGGACTATTTCAGAAGGCAATTGATCAATCAATCAATCAATCAATAAAATGCAGTTGCCCAAGCCATGGACCTGATTAATTAAATCAGACTCTCTGGGGATGGGACTCAAATACCAGTATTTTTTAAAACTCCTCAGGTAATTCCCATGTTCAGCCAAGGTTAAGGTAATTCCCATGTTCAGCCAAGGCACCCTGGGGCACCTGGATGGCTCAGTGGGTTAAAGCCTCTACCTTCAGCTCAGGTCATGATCTCAGGGTCCTGGGATCGAGCCCCACATCGGGCTCTCTGCTCAGCCGGGAGCCTGCTTCCCTTCCTCTCTCTGCCTGCCTCTCTGCCTACTTGTGATCTCTGTCAAATAAATAAATAAAATCTTAAAAAAAAAAAAAAAGAAAAGAAACACTGCCCCAGCCTAGTGCTTCTTAAACAACACAGAGCCTCGTGTAGCAGGTCTGAGTGTGTTTCCAATGAGCTCCCAGTGACACTGAAGCTGCTGGGCCATGGACCACACTTTGAGTAGCCTAGATCTTGAGTCATGTGATATCTGTATTTCAAAGGTTAGATAAGATTCAGCGATGTGGCCATTTCATCCTGATACATTTTCAACATCAAATCTCAATACCTTTCTAATCTTTTCTGTAGTCCTTGATTTATTTACATCTCCTACGTTTTCCTGTGCTATATTTGGTATTTTGCATTTTTCAAGAAATCTATTTTTTCTAGGTTTTCAAATTTACTGCCACAGACTGACATTTAATAGTCTCTTATCATTTTAAGGGACTTACTATTTTAAGTCTCCTGTATCTATAACTATAATAATTCAAATTCAAAGGTTTTAAAGATATTAAGCCAATCAGCCCAACATCTGTGACTGACTGATGGATCCTTGAC
This sequence comes from Mellivora capensis, assembly GCA_004024625.1. NCBI lineage: Eukaryota > Metazoa > Chordata > Mammalia > Carnivora > Mustelidae > Mellivora > Mellivora capensis. Next base: position 14,108 of record PISX010013997.1, on the reverse strand, counting down.
TTCCAAATCAAGATCCTGCCAGAGACCCCCAAGTACTCCATCATTTCTCTGGCCTTTAAGTTGTTGCTGACTCCAGAAGATTCCATTAAAATAGTTACTAGAGAGTAAATCTCAGAAACAGTTCCAGAACCGGTTATAGTTCACCACCCTGTAATTCAATCATATATTACAGATGGAGAAGCTGAGGTCCATAGAGGTGTACGACTTATCCACTTGTAGTGGAAAGATTAAAGTTAGTACCCAGGATGTCCAGGAACCCAGTCAGGGATAGGAGGTATATCACCACATTTCCTGAGTGAGGCTCCTACAGTTCAACAATTCAAGAATGTTCAGCAAACATTCTTGTATATGTTGTATATATGATGTATAAGGCACGGTGTTTATCTGTCACCCAAGGCCTTTGATATTTGGACTACTTTTGTCAAATTCACACCTTTTTCCATGGCCCCAAGGAGAAAGTGATGTTATTAAGAAACCGATGACTGGAACTGTCATGAACCATTGGTGGGAACATAAAATGGTACAGCCACTGTGGGAAAGAGTATGGTGGTTCCTCAAAAACTTGAAAATATAATTGTCATATTATTCAGTAATTCCACTCCTGGGGATGTATCCAAAATACAAGAGAGCAGAGCCTCAAAGAGCTATTTGCAACCCCTACGTGCGTGGCCGCGTTATTCACAAGAGCCAAAACGGGGAAGCAACCCACGTGTCCAACAACACATGAAGGGATAAGCAAAATGTGGTCTCTCCACACAATGGACTATTACTCAGCCTTCACAAGGGAGGAAATTCTGACCTAAGTACGACCTGAAGGTGGAAGGGAGGATTTAGCCAGAGCCCACCAGCACAGGCTCCTTCACCACCCCTGCCTCCGGAGTAATGCTACCTCCGCTGCCGCCATTACAGTCAGTCTGTCCCCTGAGCAGAGAGCCAAAGCCCACCTGCTCATGCCATTGACATTGGTGTCAGAGCTGCCGGAGGCCTCGGTTACCCTAGCCGTCATGGTTGCCCCTGCTCCGGGACCCTTCTGGCGCACAGCCCGCCACCACCTACCACGGCCTCTGTGAATGCCACCATCGGTGGCGGGGGCGGGGAGGGGGTAGCGCACGTGAGGCTTCTCTCCTTCCTCCTGCCATCCCAACCAAGTGACGCGAGTGCCCCGCAGCAGCAGCACCTAACTGACACAGAATCCAGCTGGCAAGGAAGTTTGGAAAATGCCATTTCCAAGCCACCAGCCACCGAGGTACCAAGACAAATGTGAAAAGGCAGGAATGAGTCTGAAGGGCCACAGACCATAACCCGGTGGTAGCTACCAAGAGGAAGGGGTGAGGCAAGAAGGTGGCATCTGAAAGTCAAGTCTTGGAATTCCAACATGTCCCACTAAGTAACCGTCAGCAGCCCTGACATAAGGCAAATTCCATCTGGTGTGGCCCTTCCCTGGTCTTTCCAGAAAAACTACCCAGTCCTGAGGAGCTGCTCCTCTCCTGGCCTCCGGGGGCCACAGGAGGTTGCTGAGGACCCCCAGAGGGAGAGCTCTATGCTAGGAATATTCTGTTAAGTAGATGTGCTCTAGAACCTGGAGGTCCTGGCTGGGCAGCTGGAACAACAGATAGTTTCTTTTCACCCAGTTCTGGAGGCTGGAAGTCCAAGCTCAAGGGGCAGGCAGTTTGGTTTCTCCTGAGACCTCTCTCCCTGGCTTGCAGACAGCCAGGTTCTTGCTATGGCCTCACACACCCTTCCTTATCTCTGCCCACACCTTCCTGGTGCTTCCTCCTCTTCTTAGAAAGACTCCAGACCAGTTGGATTAGGGCCCACCCTTACCGCCTCATTTACCCTTCATTATCTCTCTAAAAAGCTCTATCTTCAAATATAGTCACTCACGGGATGAGAGCTTGAGGCAAAAACTGGGAGGGGGAGCCTGGTGGGCATAATTCAGTCCATAACAGGAAGCAAGTGGGTATTTGTGACTCTGAGAATAAATAGACACCTGGCTTTTAAGCCGTGGTCAGGAATCTACTGAATCCACCCCCCACACCCGTCCCTTTTCCCCCCAATTAAACCTTATTTGTCCTTCTGTTCATTTATCCTAAAATATTAAGCGTTAGCTGTGCCGGGAGCTTTGTTAGTATTGGAGCCATGGATGCTGACATCGGGCAGATGAGCACAGTGCAGAGCGACTGAGGCAAGCTCACAGTGCTTAGGGCACAGGCACCCAGAAGACAACTCCCAGCCCAGACTGGTGATGAGAGGCAACATAGACAAAGATCCCATGGAAGGCTTCCTGGAGGAGGAGACACTGGAGCCCAGTCCCAAAACAGGAGATGAAATTACTCACTTGAGAAGGGGATTTGTTTAACCAGAAAGCCTCCAAAGGCTCTCCAATGTCCCTATCTGTCTAGAGCCATCAAGGAGGGAGCTGAAAGTTTGTGTACAAGGTTTCTACTTAAAGTCTGGGCCTCTGGATCAGGAGTATGAGAATCATCTGGGAGCTCATTAGACAGAAACAGACTCTCCGAGCCCATCCCAGACTTACTGAATCAAAATCCACAATTTAACAAGATCCCTAGGGAGTCTGTGTGAGGCTTAAAATTTGGGAAACAGGGGTGCCTGGGTGGCTCAGTCAGTTAAGCATCTGCCTTCGGCTCAGATTGTGATCCCAGGGTCCTGGGATCCAGCCCCATGTTGAGCTCCCTGTTCAGCGGGGAGCCTATTTCTCCCTCTCCCTCTGCCCCCAGTCCCCTCATGTTCTCTCTCACTCTCTCTCAAATAAATAAAATCTTTAAAAAATAAAATAAAACTTGGGAAACACAGATGAAATACAAAACTGTTGGTCACAGCTGGAAAAACAAGGCCCAGAGAGAGGAAACGGTCCTCCTAAGATGACATAGCAGTTAGAAAACAAAGAATTCCCAAACCTAAGCCCTTGCCCCTGACTTGCAAACAGCCTTCCTTCCATGGACTGACATACTTGCCAGTTCACGTGAGACTTCTACAACACGTGATGATGCTGATCTTTCTATTCCATGAGCCCTTGGGGGGCCTCATTAGTAGCTGTAGCTCATCAGGCGAGAACCTGAGGGGCCCCAACTATTTGCTTCTGTTGATGCTGTTCTGCCTGCTGTTTGGGACGGTCTTGACTGCTCTCTGCTACGCTCCCACCACATCTGTATTTTCCTGGGAGTTCACTCTTCTCCCTGCTCTTGCTGACACAATTGCTGCTTCCCCAGAGAAGATACTAAGTTCATCCTAGTGCCTAGTGCCCAGGGACAACCTCAGGCAGCCGCGCTCACATCTTCCGTATAAATGTGTGTTTGTGTGTGTGTGTGTGTGTGTGTGTGTGTGTGTGTTGATTTTCCTGGCTTATTTCTTTATATGACAGCCACTGCCCATGGTCTGGGTCAGGGACTACCGATCCTTGAACTTGATTTCAAGGTGTTTCAAGACTCTAAGTGCTCCTATCACATCACAAAAGCAAACGCAAATACTTCTTGAAGTAAGGGACTTTCAAATAGGCCTCAAATAATTCAACAAGGCAGCTTTGTTGACATCTTCAGGAACAGGAAACTGTAGCTAGTGAGAGAGTTGTCCCAGAACTAAGTATAACTTTTAGGGGGGAAAAAAGGCAATAACCAAAATACATACACACATACCTACTAACCTCAATGGATAAGTTTAACAGCAAAAGAAACACAACTGAAGACAGAATTAGAGAATCGGAAGATGTCTCTGAAGAAATTATTCAGAGCATCATTTCAAGAGATAAAAAGATGGAAAATGAAGGGGCACTTGGCTGGCTCAGTTGGAGGAGCACGTGACTCTTGATCTTGGGGTTGTGAGTTCGAGCCCCACATCGGTATAGAGGTTACTTAAATAAATAAAAACTGTAAAAAAAATTTTTTAAAAAGATGGAAAATGCAGAAGGGAAGATAAGAGATGTAGAAAGTATATTTTAAAAGTCTAACATAGGGACGCCTGGGTGGCTCAGTTGGTTAAGCGGCTGCCTTCGGCTCAGGTCATGATCCCAGTGTCCTGGGATCGAGTCCCACATCGGGCTCCTTGCTCGGCAGGGAGCCTGCTTCTCTGCCACTCTGTCTGCCTGTGCTCACTCTCTCTCTCTCCCTCTCTCTCTGACAAATAAATAAATAAAAATAAAATAAATAAAAGTCTAACATACATTTTATCAGAGACTCGGAAGGAGGAGTGAGAGAGAAGGAAGCCGTGGCCATTCTGAAGATGTGGCAAAGGTCTCAAAAGGTAATCCTTCCAGCTCCAAGCATGAGTAAAGGGTGTGCTGAAAAGAAACAGGTGGTCTCCACATGTGTGCCTAGTGGAGGCTTCCTCCTCTCTGGAAATGGAGCAGCAGAATGCAAGGACTGAGTTCCACCTCCAGCCTCATCCCTGGCTACCATACCCAGCTGACTTTCTTTCTTTCTTTAAGATTTTCTTTATTTTATTTTTCATTTATTTATTTGAGAGAGAAAATGAGAGAGAGAGCATGAGGAGGGTAAGGTCAGAGGGAAAAGCAGACTTCCTGCTGAGCAGGGGGCCCAATATGGGACTCGATCCTGGGACTCTGGGATCATGACGTGAGCTGAAAGCAGTCACTTACCTGAGCCACCCAGGTGCCCTAATTTATTTATTTTTCATTTGTTTCTAGCAGGTCCTTATATGAAAAAAAAATCCAGTGTCTATTGTGGATTTTACACACATGGCAGATCGTCTCTAGGCAAAAATATATAGTTCAATGAGTAAGAAAGTGTTTTCTTTATTCTGGCGTTGTTGATGTTAGAGATGTCTGGTACAGGAAACAAATTCCTTGGGAGCCTGAGGGCCAGGCCCGCTGCCAGTGATGATGTGGTCTGTGTACTGCACAAAGGATGGGGACCTGAAAAGCAGCCGTGGCTCTGCTGGCTAAGCTGCATACTCAGGTGGGGGGCTGTGTCTACCAGAGGTGCCTTCCACACAGTGCTGCACCAGGCTGTGGTCAAGCTGCATCTACTCAGAGCAGAACTGCTTTCTATTTTTCATAAAAGTACTCATTCATTAATGGGGTTCCACCAAACTGTCCACTGGAGAAGTATCTGATAAAAGATGAATCCCAAAATATATAAAGAACGCAAACGACTCAACACCCAAAAACCAAATAATCTAATAAAAAATGGGCAAAAGGGGTACCTGGGTGGCTCAGTAGATGAAGCGTCTGCCTTTGACTTAGGTCATGATCTCTGGGTCCTGGGATCGAGTCCCACATTGGGCTCCCAGCTCAGGGGGAGTCTGTTTCTGCCTCTCTCCCCCACCCCCATGCTCTCTCTCTCTCTTTCTTTAATAAATAAATAAATAAATAAATAAATAAATAAAATCTTTTTTAAAAAAATAAATAGGGGCACCTGGGAGGTTCTGATGGTTAAGCGTCTGCCTTTAGCTCAGGTCATGGTTTCCAGGTCCTGGGATCGAGCCCCACATCGGGCTCCCTGCTCAGTGGGGAGTCTATTTCTCCCTCTGCCTTTCTCTCTCTCAAAATGAATAAATTTAAAAAAAATCTAAAAATAAATAAATGAAAAAATTAACAAAAATTAAACAAATTTTAAATGGGCAGAAGACAGAAACAGATATCTCCCCAAAGAAGACATCCAGATGGCCAATAGACACAGGAAAAGATGCTTAACATCACTCACCATCAGGGAAACGCAAAGCAAAACTATAATGAATGTACATTCATTCTATTTGTCAGAATGACTAAAATCAAAAACACAAGAAACAAGTGTTGGCAAGGATGCGGAAGAAAAGGGACCCTCGCGCACTGTCAGTGGGAATGCAAACTGTTGCAGCCACTGTAGAAAACAGTATGGAGGCTCCTCAAAAAGTTAAAAATAGAAATATTCTATGACCCAGTAATCATACTACTGGGTATTTACCCAAAGGATATGAAAACAATAATTCAAAAAGATATATGTACCCCTATGTTTACTGCATTATTTACAATAGCCAAATTCTGGAAGCAGCCCAAGTGCCCACTGACAGACAAATGGATAAAGAACATGTGGTGTATATATACTATGGAATACTACTCAGCCATAAAAAAAGCAAGAGATCTTGCCATTTCCAACAACATGGATGAAGCCAGAGAGTATTATGCTGAAATAAGCCAGTCAGAAAAAGACAAATACCATATGATTTCACGCATGTGTAGAATTTAAGAAACAAAACAAATGAGCAAAGGGGAAAAAAGAAAGAGAGAGAGAGAAACCAAGAAACAGAGCCTTAATTAAAGAGATCATACTGATGGTTACGGGGGAGGGGGAGACAGGAGAAACAGGTAAAGGGGATTAAGAGCACACTTATGATGATGAACACTGAGTCATGAATGGAAGTGCTGAATCACCATATTGTCCACCTGAAACTCAAATAACACTGTATGTGTATTACACTGGGATTAAAATTAAAAACAAAAAAACAAAAGGTGAATCTATTCTCAGTTATCTCACAAAGGCAGCCAAAGCTAGGTAACTCTGTGTGTGTGCGTACACGCGCGTGTGTGTGTGTGTGTGTGTGTGTGCACGCATGCGCACACATGCATGATAGAGCGTGGCTTGTAGGGGAACTAATTTCCAGTGCCTCACCTGGCACTAAGAGTTTCCTGTGAGGCAGGGCGGTCCTGGCAAACTGGGACAGATGGTTACCCTGCTTTTGGGAATTCCCTGAAGTTGGGTAAACTTGGACTGTCATTACATGAAGGACTGAAATTCTTGGTGTTTCCCCTTTCTCTTCCCCTGTGGTTCCCATGCCCCACACTGATCCTTATGTTTAAAGGGTATAGGTCATGTCACAGTGGGAGGAAGTCTTCCCGTACGAAGTATGCATCTCATGGGGAGGTTGCAGGGTCAGCTCCTCAGACATCTTGGTTGACTTTTCTTCCCACCCAACCCTCCCATAGATGCTGCCTAAGTACTACTCATTTCTTACTCTTTGCATCGTTCTGTTCTCTTTTTTCTAACCCTGTCTTACACACCTTCAGAACACTGTTTCTCTGCTTTTTGAGTCCCTGAATGTAAGACTCCTTTCCTATCATCCGGGTCTACTTCTGAGCTTCTAGTTGTTGTTCTTTGAAGATTTTATTTATTTGCTTATTTCTTTGTTTGTCTGTTTATTTGAGAGAGAGAGAGAGAGAGAGCACTCCCATATGAGTGGGGAGAGGGGCAGAGAGACACAGAGAGAGAGAGTCTCAAGCAGACTCCACACTGAGCAGGGAGCCTGATACGGAGCTCAATCCCAGGACCCAGAGATCATGACCCTGAGCTGAAATCAAGAGTCAGATGCTTAACTGACTGAGCCACCCAGGTACCTCTGTGCTTGTTTTTTAATTTGCCTTTCTCCCTCCTGATAATAAAAGTATATAAATTTGTTGTTAAGTGTTTAGAGTGTACAGAAAAGAATTAACATTTTATTGTCCTGATTTTTTACTAGTATTTTTTCTGTGAATATTTTCATATAGTTCAGAACAGACTGTGTAATTTTATATTTGGATCTTTTTTAAACTTAACATTGAAACATAAACATGTATTAAAATGCTAAAAACATTTTCCTTTGACAGTCCCATCAGTAAGATGACAGACTAGGAAGATGCAGGCTCTTCTCCCTGCAAAAAGACACAGAGATAACCCCATGTATGGACCAGAATATCTCTGTGAGAACTGCAGAGACCAGATGAAAACTACAACACCCAAGCCCTTGTAAAATCAAGAAAGGATTCTAGCAAGAGCGGGGATGCTAGAATATATATAGAACTCCTATAACTCAACAAGTGGCAAAGAACAAAAATGGCAAAGGACTGGAATAGACATTTTTCTAAAGATGATATATGAATGGTCAATAATCGTATAAAAAGATGCTCAACCTCACTACTCATCAGAGAAACGCAAATCAAAACCACAATGAGGTATCACCTTATGCCCATTAGAATGCTACTATCAAAAATATACACAATAACAAGTGTTGGCTGAGGATGTGGAGAAATTGGAACCCTTATTCTAATTGGTAGGATTATAAAATTGTACTACTATGGAAGACGCCATTGCTGTTCCCCAAAAAATCCAGACTAGAACTACCAAACAATCCAGTGATCCTACTTCTGAGTATAGAGCCAAATGAGTTGAAAGCAGGGTCTCGACAATATTTGTACGCCTATGTCCACAGCAGCACTGTTCACAACAGCAATGGGTAGAAGCTACCCAAGTGTCTCCTGACAGGTGAATGGATAAGCAAACTGCAGTATATACACAAAAAGGAATTTTATTCAGCTTTAAGGAAGGAAGGAAATACACCACAGATGAACCTTGAGGATCTTACACTAAGTAAAATAAGCCTGTCACCAAAAACAGCAAAAAGCATATGATTCTGCTTATAGGAGTAAAATTCATAGAAACAGAAAGTACAATGTGCTTACCAGAGCCTGGGGAGGGGAGAGGAAAAGGGAAATGTTATTTAGTGGGTATAGAATTTCAGATTTACAAATGTTCTGAAGCTGTTTCACAACAACGTGAATATAACTAACACCACCAAATGTTTTTAGCATTATACACTTAATAAAAATGGTTGATGGTAAGGGCACTTGGGTGGCTCAGTCGGTTGGGTGTCTGACTCTTGACTTCGGCTCAGGTCATCATCTTGGCGTTGTGGGATGGAGCCCTGTGTCTGGCTCCACAGTGGGTGTGGAGCCTGCTTGGGATGCTCTCTCTCCCTCCGCCCCTCCCACCCCAAATTAAAAAAAAAAAAAAAAACTTTTTCCTAGATGTAATGTTCACTGATTATATTCTGTCATGTGATGTACCTTAGTTGGCTTATTCATTCTCTTACTAATCATTTAGATCAGCGGTCAACAAACTCTCTCTTAAAGGACCAGTTAGTAAATAGTCCAGGCTTTGCTGGTCATTGTCTCTGTTGTTACAGCATGAAAGGAAATATAAACACACATGGGTGTGGCTGTGCCCCTGCAACTTTACTCTCCCAAATAGGAGGATTCAATCCACCGGCCATAGTGCCTAGACCCTGGTTTAGACTGTTTCTAATATTTAGTATCACAAATACTGCTGCTAATAAACATCTTTGTAAAGAAATCCTTACAGATATGTTAGCGTCTCTCCTAGGGAAGGATCCTACAAATTAAGTTAAGGGGGAAGAAGTCTGTCCATTGCTAAGGTCCTTGATCCGTACTGTACAGGCTGAAGCAGCTCTCTGAATAGTGATCCGATGCTGATTCAGCAACATCCTGGGCTCTGCCCAAGGGAATGCCTGCAACTACTCTTTCTTTAGTTCTAAGCACATGCCACCAAGTTCAGAATCCCCAGCTGCCTCCACTCCTCTAGATCCTTCAGCCCCTTTGCACTTCGCCATCATCCCAATCTCTTTCCTCCTCAAATGGTCCCTCTGTCTAGGTGCCGCCTGTTCCTTCCCAGCCCCACTGGTTGAAGATGGCAGATTAAAGTACACGCACTTATTTCGGCTCCTTCTGGAAACCCCACTAAAATAACAGCAAGAGGATTTTTAGCAGGATGAAGTCATAAAGACATGACAAAATGTGGGGGACTTGAAGGATGACTAGCAACCCACTGAGCAGACTTCAGAAGTTGAATCTTAAGCCAGTGGTGATGAAAGATAAGAAGCAACTCAGTTTGCATTGAGAACTCCCAAAGCTTTTATGGCTCAGGATTTGGCAGGACCAGCTGTTTCTAGAAGTCTCAGTATGAATAGGATTGAAAATTGAAGGACTGGTTGAAAGTCCTTAAGGAGCACTTACACTCCCTAACCCCCTCCCCATATCCACATGTCAGACAACTGTACGACCCCCACCCCAGAACAAGACTAGAGGCGAAACACAAAATGTCTCTGGATACGGGGACACGAGGCAAAATTGCGGATGGAGAACTATATCGTAAATAGCCTCCACTAAAACTTTCCCAGTAAACTGAGTGAAAGCTTTCATACCAAATGTTGAGATTTTTTTTCCCCCTCCACACTGGCTTGGCTCCCAGATCATGGGTAGCTAGGATGGTATCCACCTGGCAGGGGCTGGAAGATTATTTTCTGGAGAGACCTAAAGATAGCAAACTATAGGTTATACAAAGCAACAGCCTAGTCAGATCACCACGTGGGGAAGCCCACATTGACAACTCCCCCTCATGCTCAGAGCTTCCTAGCAGCTTTTAAGCTCCCATTTTAAAACATAAATGGAAAACCAAGGATCACCACACATTTGAGAAAAGCCCCTAAAAATGAAGATAGAGACCAAAACAGGAAAGGAAAAAAAACCAACAACAAAAAACCAGTGTGATGGTTAATTTATTTTTTTAAAAGATTTTAATTATTTATTTTAAAGAGAGAAAGAGAGCAGGGATTGGAGGGGCAAAGGGAGAGGGGGCCCAACATGGTGCTCGATCTCATGACCCTGAGATCAGGACCTGAGCTGAAACCGAGAGTCAAACACTTAACTAATTGTGCCACCCAGGCACCTTCTAATGGTTAATTTAATATGTCGATTTGACTGGACCTCAGAGTCCCCTCAGAGTACTGGTTAAACGTTCTTTCTGGGAGTCTGTGAGGCTGTTTCTGGATGAGATTACTGTTCGAATCAGTAGACTGAGCCAGGCAGGTTGGCCTCCTCATTGTGGGTGGGTCTCAGCCAGTTTGTTGAAGGCCTGAATAGAATAAAAGGCTGAGTGAGATGGATTCTTTCTCTCCGCCTGTCTTGACTCTGGACATTGGTCTTGTCCCGCTTTCAGGCTCCGCCTAGAACTTCAACCACTGACAACCCTGCTTCTTAGGCCTTCTGGCTCCGACCGGAACCACACCGTTCACTCTTTGGAGTCTCCAGCTTGCTGACTGCAGTTCTGAGACTTCTTAGCCTTCAGAAGTGTGTGGACCAATCCCTTCTATGGCTCGCTCTCTCACACAGTGGAGACTTGAACAACATGGATTTGAACTGCACCGGTCTGTTTATATGCAGGTTTGGTTTTTTTTTAGATTTTATTTATTTATTTGACAGACAGAGATCACAAGTAGACAGAGAGGCAGGCGGAGAGAGAGGGGGAAGCAGGCGCCCCGCTGAGCAGAGAGCCCAACGCGGGGCTCGATCCCAGGACCCTGGGATCATGACCTGAGCGGAAGGCAGCGGCTTAACCCACTGAGCCACCCAGGCGCCCCTATATGCAGATTTTTACAGCACAGCACTGTAAATGCATTTTCTCTTTATGATTTTCCTGACATTTTTGTTTCTCTGGCTTACTTTATTGTAAGAATATAGTATAGAATCCAGAGAACATACAAAACATGTGCTAATCGACTTCGTTATCAGTAAGGCTTCCAGTCACCAGCAGGCTTCAGTAGTTAAGTTTTTGGGGAGTCAAAAGTTATTGCAGGTTTTTGACTGCAGAAGCGGTTGGTTCCCCAAACCAAGGGGCTGGTTTTCAAGATATATAGCATATGTATATATCTTGGTCTCTATCTATCTCCATATAGTTGGTTCTGATTTTCGGGAGAACCCAGACTAATCCATGAAGACTATGCAGGAAGAGGAAAACTGAGGTCACACCTCTAAGGAGAAAAATTGGAATTCAATTTTATTTTCCCTAATGAGAGAAATTAAATATTAAAGAATATGATTTTGTCAGATAAGGTTGAGTTTTGAAGAGCTACAAATCATTGTAATATCTAAGTTTTTTTGCCAACCCCCAAAGAACCAATTTTTGTGCCCTTGGAAGACAAAAGTGCTCCCGTGGAGAACATATGCCTCACAGAGAGAAAGAAGACACTGCATCTATGAAGCAAGACTAAGTTGCTATTTTTATAATGAACATTGAAAGAATAAAGAAGTGTTCTTGGAATTTAAAAATACGAAAGCAGAAATTAACTCAGTGGAGGATTCTGACTGAATCAAATCTCCCAGAAAGCAAGACATGAAATAAAAGAGATGGTGGGAAAAGAGAGAACAGGTTGTAAAAGTATAGTATTGGTTCAGAAAATTCATTTTAATGATAAGAGTTACAGAAAGAGAATGAGCCTCTGTGTGTGTGTGCTACTAGTGGTGAGGAATCATTATAAATAATTTGAGTAAATTTCCCCAGACTGGGGGACGTGCATCTCCAGATTCACATGGAGAACCCAGCCCAACAGATGAAAACTCCTGCCATCTGAGACCCCACACTATGACTCCAGAGCACTGGGAACAAAAAGAATATCCTAAGACATCCACTCTCTCTCTTGGGAGGTGTCCTCTAGCTTCTGAGGGGTAAGAATCTTAAAGGTTGAAATGGCATTTCTAACAGATTTGTCACAAGGATCTTCGTTAACTTGTGAGTTCTGGAAAGGAGTTCTGAGGATGCTAGATCACATTTTTTCCCCCTTAATGTAAAAGCAGTATATGCTGATTGCAGAAAACATGAAAGTTTCAGAAATGTATAGAGAAGAAAAAGTATCAGCTATAATTGAACAACACTGAACTAAATATTTTAGCCATTTTAAATTGGTTCCTTCCTAGTTTTTTTTAATATATCTAATTTTTTATATTTATTATTAAACGTAATTGAAACCATTCTTCTCTACATTTTTATATTCCTGCTTACTTATATGATGAGCATTTTCTTATTACGTTTAATGACTGTACAACATTCTAGTTTATGGTGTAATTTATATAACCAATCTCCTATTTTTAGATATTTAAGGTGTCATTACCTTTACACTGCTCTAAATAGCATTTTCATTAAAATGTTTGTATAAATACCTCTATATTTCCTTACATTGGATTCCCAAACATGGGACTACTGGATCAAAGATTATGTATAGATTTATGAAATTTGCTACACAATGCTTGTGTTCTAGATTAGTATTGTCCAATATGGCAACCAACCACTAACTACATGTGGCTACATTTATATTCAAATGTAATTGGTTCTTCTGTTGCACTCCCCACTAGCCTTAGTCTTTAGTAATCACACATGGCTGGTAGTTACCATTTTGGACAATGCAGACAGAGATTATTTCCATCACTTCGGAAAGTTCCAGTGGATAGTGCTGTTTTAGAGAAGCCATACTTTTTTTTTTTTTAATCTCCATGATTGATCTCTCTATCCTTTTACCAGCATTATTACTGCTTTTTTTTAAAGATTTTATTTATTTATTTGACAGAGATCACAAGTAAGCAGAGAGGCAGACAGAGAGAGAGGAGGAAGCAGGTTCCTCGCTGAGCAGAGAGCCCGATGCGGGGCTCGATCCCAGGACCCTGGGACCATGACCTGAGCCGAAGGCAGAGGCTTTAACCCACTGAGCCACCCAGTATTACTGCTGTTTAAGTTTTATTCATTTGATAGGTAAAGAAGGGGGGTCTCAGTTGGATAACCGTTTCTAACTAGAGCTGACCCATTTTGTTAGAAGTTGTATTTCCTCTAGGAATGATCTCACTTTGCTAGTCATGATATTTTTCTAAATGTGTTTGGGAAGTTACTGTAAAGGAGCTCTGCGTCACATTCTCATCTCCATGGCTATGTCCTACACCAAGGCAAATGACGTCTCTACTGAAAACTGTGGAAATAGTCTTTCCAAGTGAGGGTGACAGTTGCCACCCTCATGTTTTCCATTGCCTCTCTTCCTCCTTTTTCTTTCTTCTGATACTTGGAGTGTTTGTGCTTGCTTTCCTAGCTGTCACACTTTGGTTTAGTGAAGATATGGTTGGGCTGCTTCCCTGTCTCTCGGCATGGATCCACACTATCTTCTCACCCCATTCCTGTACTCCAGCCAGAGCAACCCCACCGCACCCGGTTTTCAGTGAGTACTTACCAAACACTATCTAGTGAAATGCCACACATATAAGAAGGGCAGAAAAGTGAAAAGTAGCTAATTTTATTTCTTTTTTTTTTTTTTTAAAGATTTTATTTGTCAGAGAGACAGAGAGAGAGAGAGAGCGTGAGCACAGGCAGACAGAGCGGCAGGCAGAGGCAGAGGGAGAAGCAGGCTCCCCGCAGAGCAAGGAGCCCGATGTGGGACTCGATCCCAGGACGCCGGGATCATGACCTGAGCCGAAGGCAGCTGCTTAACCAACTGAGCCACCCAGGCGTCCC
>PISX010013996.1:0-54617 GCA_004024625.1 Mellivora capensis | reverse complement strand
CCCAGGCACCCTGGAATTTTTCTTTTCAAGCAATTTACAAACAGAAAGGAAGGGGGAAGCTCTATTTTTAATTTCTTGAGGAATCTCCACACTATTCTCCAAAGTGGCTGCACCAACTTGCATTCCCACCAACAGTGTAAGAGGGTTCCCCTTTCTCCACATCCTCTCCAACACACGTTGTTTCCTGTCTTGCTAATTTGGCCATTCTAACTGGTGTGAGGTGGTATCTCAATGTGGTTTTAATTTGAATCTCCCTGATGGCTAGTGATGATGAACATTTTTTCATGTGTCTGATAGCCATTTGTATGTCTTCATTAGAGAAGTGTCTGTTCATATCTTCTGCCCATTTTTTGATATGATTATCTCTTTTGTGTGTGTTTAGTTTGAGAAGTTCTTTATAGATCCTGGATATTAACCTTTTGTCTGTACTGTCATTTGCAAATATCTTCTCCCATTCCGTGGGTTGCCTCTTTGTTTTGTTGACTGTTTCCTCTGCTGTGCAGAAGCTTTTGATCTTGATTGCACTACTGGTTATTTACCCCAAAGATACAGATGTAGTGAAAAGAAGGGCCATCTGTACCCCAATGTTTATAGCAGCAATGGCCACGGTTGCCAAACTGTGGAAAGAACCAAGATGCCCTTCAACAGACGAATGGATAAGGAAGATGTGGTCCATATACACTATGGAGTATTATGCCTCCATCAGAAAGGATGAATACCCGACTTTTGTAGCAACATGGACGGGACTGGAAGATATTATGCTGAGTGAAATAAGTCAAGCAGAGAGAGCCAATTATCATATGGTTTCACTTATTTGTGGAGCATAACAAATAACACGGAGGACATGGGGAGATGGAGAGGAGAAGGGAGTTGAGGGAAATTGGAAGGGGAGGTGAACCATGAGAGACTATGGATTCTGAAAAACAACCTGAGGGGTTTTGAAGGGGCGGGGGGTGGGAGGTTGGGGGAGCCAGGTGGTGGGTATTAAGGAGGGTACGTATTGCATGGAGCACTGGGTGTGGTGCAAAAACAATGAATACTGTTACGCTGAAAAGAAATTAAAAAAAAAGAATTTATAACAAATATAAATTAATCATTTTATTTTTTAACAGTTAAAAAAAAAGAAAGGAAGGGGGAAAAAAGAACGAAAATCATAATACAAAGACAACCAAATAGGTAAAATTCATGGTAGGATGAAATATATTAGATTTAAAACAATAGATAAAAAGTTAGAGAGAAATGAGGCCAAAGGCTAAAGATACATTTAAAGCAGATAAAGTATTAAAAGAGTAGGCTTATGTCATGAAAATAAATACGCAAAGAAAATTGAAGATTAAGAAAAGAAATTTAGAACTCACAGAAGTAAAAAAAAAAAATCAAACTGAAAATCTTTTAAAATTGAGTAATGAACACTTGGAGGTGAAAGGGTGATAGAAAAAGATGGCTGGGAGCAGAGAC
The DNA here is from genome assembly GCA_004024625.1 of Mellivora capensis. Classification (NCBI taxonomy): domain Eukaryota; kingdom Metazoa; phylum Chordata; class Mammalia; order Carnivora; family Mustelidae; genus Mellivora; species Mellivora capensis. Next base: position 53,159 of record PISX010013996.1, on the reverse strand, counting down.
AGAGCATGGTGAGTTAGTGCTAGGTGAGCTGAGAAGGGCCCTCTGTCTCTTCTTCCACTAAGGCCTGGTAGCCTGCACCCTAGAGAATGCAGGAGTCCTCACAAGTTTAACTGTGCTTCCTTAAAGCAAATAGCTGGGGCAGAGGAGTGGCTGAGCTTGGCCCCAAGCAAGCCAGTATGCTGCATTTCAAGACTGTGTCGGAAAGATTATTCAACAGGGACATCCCTGCATAGATAACACAGGTAATGGTATGACAGGGCAGCTTGGGAGAGACTGGGAAGGTGGGGCTTTGCGTCACCTCCAGGATACAGGTCATTTAAGTTGCCACATTTACCTGTGGTAGGATTGGTTGTCTCTGAAAGCTAACCAAGGGAAGTTTGGGGAGAAGAAAAGAGCCTGCACACAGAGTGGAGCCTTACTTCTCACTCCTCCAAAAAGAAGCAGGTGTGTGCTCTCCAGCTTTTGATGTCCTAACTGAAGACAGGGTCTCATGTCACTGTGCCCATCAGTGTGGCCCTGCAGTGAATGAGAATCTGAATCCCAGCCCAGGCTAGCACTCAGCGTCCCAAGAGTGTGTACTGCCCAGCAAGGCAGGGGAAACCCTTAGGGTAGGTTGCCAAGTGTATGCAGAAAAAAGGGGCACTTAGGTGAAGGAGACTGATGGCATGTTTATCATTCTCAACTTTTTTTTTTTTTTTTTTACAGCCGATGTCTCTTCTAGTGGCCCTGAGCCATTCTCAGCTTCCAGTAGCTTGAGCCACATCATTTCTCCAAGCACAGTGTTTCTCCCATGCTCCCATACCTAGATTTGCTCTGGCAATGGGAGTTCTCTTCCCCTGGGCCCTGCAGGTGCTGCTGTATCACGGACCACTGAGACTATTGTCTTGTCCTACTCGGGTCTCTTATCTAAAATGTTCAGTAGTGATGAATAAATTTCAGCAAAAGCATGGATATGCATATGAAATAACCTGAAAGCTTGAATCACTTGCTTTGAAAATGGACTCCAGCGGTGTCAAGCAATTCGATTCTGCTTTTAGTGAGTGTTTCTTAAATGGGCTACCTGACAGTAATTTGTCAGGTTCTTTCTCGGCCTTGTCTCAGAGGTACCAGCCTTGTGAGCATCATGTCAGTTAGCATGTTTTCCTGGTAGTTTTTGATTCCTGGGAAGATCATCTTACATTAAAATATATAAATACATGTATGTATGTATGTATGTATGTATGTATGTATCTATCTATCTATATATATATATATATATATATATATATATATTTCTAGAAGCAGAGCAATGTCTGACAAACCTAAATATCTATGGAAGTTAAAATAAGAATGTGGGCTTTTTAAGTAGCATGTCAGAGCTTTTCCTGAAAATATCAGGCAGAAGTGTCTGACGTGGATAGTAAAACAGCTTTTTCTGTAAAAACAGAATGAAGGAAAAGAAATAGAATGCTACTCTACTATATTACTATATTTCAGACAGAACTTTAAAAATTCTGTTGTGCTAAACATGTTATGAAGAGCAAACAGTAATGTATGTTGTAAAATGTCACTGCTTGAATATGAGTGTCACTTGATCCCTCAAAACCGATAAATACAAATGAAGTCCCATTAACAGTGTTGTCTATCCTAACTGTAGTGTGCATTGCCCCACCTCCCTCTTTGTGTGACTGTAGCACCTGGGTCTCTCCTGTTCTCCCTCTTTCTCTTCCTGTTCCAGTCTCCTCCCTTTATTTCTGGGAGTCTCCAGTGTTTTATATGTCCTGGAAACAGTTGCGCTTTTTGTCATTCCTCATCACAGGGGGATTGCTGTCCTTTCAGGCAGGGCCATGTTTTGGTGGCGTCCAATCTCTCTCTCTGCGGATGATGCGTCTGTGGTCTCTTATCCCCATAGGTGTGAGATGGTGGCAGAGCTGATCCTTTGCCAACTTCTGGGCTCTATTTTGTCACCTGTACCCTGAAGCAGAATTGTTTGTGCTGAGTTTTGTTTTGTTTTTAATGAATATAGTTACTTCATCACCTGACTAGAACCCCTTCCTTCATCTGGGCTAAAACCAACTCATCATTTGTGAATATATTGTGTGCAGGGATATACAATGTTTTTTAGGAGGAAAGATGACGGACACCATGACATTCCCCAAAGCCCCACTGTATTAGTCATATCAGGCTATGGAAACGTGGTCATATAGAATGGGTGGCTTAAATGATGAAATTTATGTTCTCACTGTTCTGGAGTCTGGAAGTCTGAGATCATGGTGCCAGGATGGTTGCGTTTTTGGTGAGATCTCTTTCTGTTTCTTCTGTTAGCTGCCTTGCTGCTGTGTCCTCATGTGGCCAGGAGACAGAGCTCTGATGTTGTTTCCTCTTCTGATAAGGGCACCAGATCCTTACAACCACATGAAACCTTAATATACTCCTAAAGGCCCTATCTCCAAATATGGTGCTGTTGGGGAATAGGGTTTCAACCTATAAATTTGGGTTACACAGTTAAGTCCATAGCACCCACTATTCTCTTGTTTCTTGTTCCTCTCACAAAACAACAACTGCAAATCCAGGTGTAAATCTCCTTCCTAGCTCACCTTCCAAAGTAGAAGTGTCTCTGCTAATCAACTCAGGCATATAGAGCTGCCACACCAAAGAGTCAATTTGCAAATTACATTTGGGGCACATTTAGGACAACTGTGTATATAACTGTATTGCAGAAGTCATAACTTTTCTGGGACTTGGACTACTTAACCTTTATCCTGGAATATTCCCTTACCTACCTCAGGAACCTGCTGAAGTGAAGGAACAAACCTTTTAGAATTTATGAAAAAAAATAAGAAGAAGAGAGTTGTATTGGAGCCCCAGTTAGCATAGTTGCCCAGTAGATACACAATCTTCAGGAAGAAGAAAGTGCTCCAGAGAAGGAATGTTTAATACAGGGTTATATATGGTTTTCATTATATCAGGAATTAAAAATCATCATGATAAAGGACATCTCAGAAAATTACAAACTTTATCTTATGCTTTTACTATGTGCACGTTTGGAGGCTTTGGAATTATGGGAATGGAACTTAGGGAAATTTTTACTCTTTAGTTTGAAATGTTCCTTTTAGGTTATTTGCTAACAAAGCAGATGTATATGCACGGGGCAGAAACAGAGCCCATACTTTGAAGTTTGGTTAAGTCATTCTGATCATGGTAAATGTTCAAGTGTAGCTTCCCTGGGAGTCCAGGAGCAGGACCCACAAACACTGAATGTTGAAAATGTCCTTTATCAGGGTGCTGGGGTGGCTCAGTCATTAAGCATTTGCCTTTGGCTCAGACCATGATCCTGGGGTCCTGGGATCGAGTCCCACAAGAGGCTCCCTGCTCAGCGGGAAGCCTGCTTCTCCCTCTCCAACTTTCCCTGCCTGTGTTCCCTCTCTCACTGTGTCTCTCTCTGTCGAGTAAGTAAATAAAATATTACAAGAAAAAGAAGGAAAGAAAATGTCCTTTATCAAATCCTGCCTATAACCAGCTCTCTGCTATAGCTGTCTAGTGCCTGGGGAAACCTCTGCGATTAGGGTTAGGCCTACTGATACACCCTGGAGTTGTAGAATGAAGACCACAGATTTGGGGCCAGTCAGCCTGATTCTGAATACAGGCTGTATTATTGACTACCTGCCAGGACACGGTGATCTATGTAAACTCTCCAACACTGAATTTCATTCTTCAGCAAATGCAGAAAATGAGTACTACCTAACTTTGCAGAATATTTTTTTAAAGAATTATTAATTTATTTATTTGACAGAGAATCACAAGTAGGCAGAGAGGCAGGCAGAGAGAGACAGGGAAGCAGGCTCCCTGCTGTCCAGAGAGGCCCAATGCGGCCTCCATCCCAGGACCCTGAGACCATGACCTGAGCTGAAGGCAGAGGCTTAACCCACTGGGCCACCCAGGAGCCCAACCTTGCAGAACTTTTGAAAATCGAAGGTAATAATGTAGTATGCACCCAGGACTGTACCTGGAATGTGGTTTGCTAACTTGTTATGTGATTGCTTTGAAGAAGAAAGAGAAGAAAGAGGAATCTGCTTCAGGGGTACTCTGAAGTCAGCAAAATGATCTTTCATTTACCAAAACCAATGACGGCATTTTCAGAAGCAAGAGGTTGAGAAAACCATGCTGGTAAATTAAATGAGCAATGAGGTACCGAAATTCTCCAAATGTTGTAAATTTAAGTTCCATCAAGACACGGTGGTATTCTAATGTAGTTTTTCTTCTCAAGCTCAATTAGATTTTCTAAATTTTAGATATATTCTTGTATTTATACAAATAATAATAGTTCATTTATTTTTTTGAGACATGGAACAATTGATAAGAACAGTAGAGGAGAGCTCCAGTGTGTCTTCTTTCCTGATGTTCAAGAAAATAGACCGAGTTTTCCTTCTGGTCTCTTTCAGTCCAAGTTTATATTTGCAAAGCCAGGTGAAGAGACCTATAATTGGGCCTATCCATCTGTTTTCCTGCTGTCCTTGTCTGCCACATAGATTCACTTTATTCTTTTTTCCTTTTTTTTAAAAAATATGGAATACTTCATGGATTTGCCTGTTGTCTTCTCTGTATCCTTACAATTTTAGTATATGTGCTGCTGAAGTGAGCATCAGTTTCACTTCAAAGAACACTCATCATACCTCAATGTGGAGGCAAGCAGCAGGGCTCCACAGGGGAGCGTGCAAGACACCTTAGCAAGCTTTGGGTTTTTTCCAGAGATAAGAGACTTTGGGGAACATGAATAAGTGAAAAGTGGGCATATATGGGTGAATACATCAGACATCAGGGGACTGAATTTGTGTCAAAAGAGAGCAGAGAACGTTCGCCATTTTTTGCTCTTCTTTTTGAAATTGCTTTTTCCTCTTTTATTTTGTTATTGTCTGTGATCATTGCAGAAGTGTCAGAAATTACAGAAAAGCAGAGTGGTTTCTCTGGAAAAATTACAGATGGTGATGGATGACGATGTAATCCTGTGACAGTAAAATGCTGTACTGAGTACTGAGTTCCCTGCTGGATGAGAGAGAGAACACATGAGTAGATAAAAGCACAACACATTTTCTTTTCACTGTGTCTCAGGAGAAAACAATGCAGATCAGCATAGATGGAAGCAAATGAGGTTAGTTAAAAGAAGGAACTCAATGTAGACCAAGGCAGAGTAATGATTATGAAAGAGATGACTCACCTAGTAAGAGTGTAAATGAGAACAAGTGTTGTGTCATCTTAGATTTTATTGTTCCTTCTCCTGAGGTGCTTTTTTGCATTACGAAGGAGTCACGCAGTACAGAATGAGACAAAGAGTTAATAATTATATGGTTAGCTGAATTAAGTGATTCTAGATCTCAAATTGAATATTTCACTTCTGTTTTCCTAGGTCAACTGTCTACATTGTTTCAGTGAACCAAGTTGGTTGTAAAAATTCTACTATGCTATCAGGAGATGGCTCAAAAACATCTCCACAAACTAAGAACTATTATGCCAGAATATGCTGTGGGCAGGGACATACGACATGTTTTAAAGTATCGAAAAAATTTTAGGGTAGTGCAATCTACTTACACACTTAAACACTGTAAGATACAATCTAAAAAGTTCATGAAAACATAAATTTCATACATGAAAAAAACCAAGTCCTACACACCCATATTTGTAATAGCCTAGCTATTAAGAAGTCATGATTAAACATAGATTCTATCTAACTTACCCAATTTCTTAACAGTAGAATAAAGAACTTCTTGGGAGAAAGAAGCTTTTACTCAAAACCTGCTTCTCTGGATCTTTTTGAGTTGAGAAAAAGGAAACCAAAAAGGCCCAGAAGTTACAATGCAAGATGTGTATTTATTAGGATTGATTCACTAGTATGTTTGGTTTTCCATCCTACATTAAGGCAGGGATTTTGCCTAGAGGGTAAGAATTACCTGCAGTTCCTGCTCTTTTTTTAGTTAAGTCAGTGCAGAATGATGCATTAGGTATACAGAACAGCAGTCTCCAAATGCCCTTGAAAACTCTGGCAAATAGAGCACATCACATTTCATTATGTGACCCTGATGAGGCATGACATTTATATTAGGTTAAGAAATGCCAATATAATTGAAGGCATTGGAAATGGCATGTTGAAGAAAGGTGATGAATTATCCATTGACTTAATCTAAGAAAAGAGAATGGAGAAAAAATAAAGGGGTTTGATTTTATATGCAACTTGTTCAGGAGACAGCATCTTAAAGGATTTTGAATGGCATGTTCCTAAGCTGTTCACGTGGCCTGTGGTTGGTAAGGAGAGTCAAATGAACAAGCTCGAAGGTCTTCCTATTTTAAAGTGGATAAGCAGGAAATGAGATTGCACAGTGGATGCTGTCTATGCCTGTCAGTAGTGCTGCTGGATTTTTTCTGACTGAAAACAGTATGAAGAGAGCTCAAATTATCAAAATGTTGCTCTGTTCTGAGGGGTTTTGGGTAGTGGAGGAAACTCCGGAGTTAGCTTGGTTTCAAATGATAGTTCCTCTCCTTAATATCTGTATGACCTTGAGCAGAGTATTTAGCCTCTTTTGGTTCTAACTGTCCTCATCCATTAAAATGAGCACAACAATACATCTCACCTCACTGTTTCATTTCAAATATGAAATGAATCGGTACTGTTCAGATATTTAGAGCATTTTTTTGTACAAAGAAAGCCATCTATAGATCTTAATTGTTATGGGTGTGCATTTTTCCACAATGAAAATTGCTTTTTTTAAATCTGATGATAAAAGTGATACATGTTTATTGTTTAAGAGACAGATTTTAGAAAGAAGAGAAAAAGTTATTTGGAATCAATTTGACCTCAGATAACTACAGTTAACATTTAGGTATTATCCTTCAAGATAGTTTTCTGTCTGTAAAACACACATAATGTATAAAATTATGTCATGCACATATCTCACTGGCCCAATCTCCTGCTGATTCCTACTCCATTCCACACCTAAAATAAAAATACAAATTAGCCCATGACATTGTTATCTAGCACATCCCAGTGGTCTCCAAAAATCGCATCTTCTCTAAAGTTTTTCTTGAGTGACTCACCCTCTTTTGAATCCCTGTTATTATTGTACAATATGCTCATTCCATGGAGCCCTTAACACATTTGCTTCTTCATCCAACAAATATGTATATTCAGTACTTTTTCTGTGTCAGACATGGCATGACCACTGTGGCAGTGGTCTCTGACTTGATAGAACTTAAGCCTTTGGGGAGAAACAAATGCAGTAATCAAAACTCACATATACACAACTTACAAACAGTAGTAAATCTTATAAAGAATGTTCCAGAGTAATTGCTCTATAATAAACTTATCTATAGAATGAATTATAAACAATGATAGGAATTATGGTTGCAGAGAGGCTATATGTGTTATAAACCTGGTTATTGTAAGAATAACAATTAGGAGAAGAGAGAGGAGGATGGGGGGAAGGGAAGGGAGGATAGAAGGAGAGAATGTGAAAACACTAAGGTGTTCTTTTTTTTTTTTTTTTTTTCAAAATAGAGGAAAGTGAGTTGTCTGCTTTTTCTCACACAGTATCTTATGGCTATATAAAGTTTAATAATTACATCTTCAAGTTATTTTCCTTCTGTTGATATCAATTATAATTAAATTTAGTAATTTTAAATAAAAATAACAGTAGTATATAATTCACATTTTTAGGAAAATATTTTTCTCATTTCTCTTTCTCTCTGCCCATCAAACCATCTCATAACACATTCTTAGAAAGATGTCTGGAATCATGTTTACCTAATGTTAATGCTTTCTGTCTGGTGGTGAAATTGTACAGTCATTTGTTTTCATTTCATCCTTGTTTTTTGCTTTATATGTAAATTATTTAAGGTAAGTGTATGTAAGCTTTTTAGAAAAGTGGTTTTCCAAAACAAAATCAGAGAGGGAGACAAACTATAAAAGACTCTTAATCATAGGAAACAAACTGAGGGTTGCTGGAGGGGAGAAGGGTGGGGGATGGGCATTAAGGAAGTCATATGATATAACTAGCACTGACTATTATATGAAAGTGATGAATCATTAAACTCTATCTCTGAAACGAATAATACATTATATGTTAATTAATTGAATTTAAATTTTTAACAAGGGTTAAAAAAATATATGTGGTTTCCCTAAGAAAAAGAGACTGAGGTTGAAGCAATTATACCCAAATGGTTGTAACAGAACCTCCCTTGAAAGTTGTCTTGAAGATTAAAAATGAGGTATGTAAGGTTCTTGGAACAAAGCCTGTAGAATAGGCTCATGGAATAACTCAAACTCACTTGTGAGTTTTGCATTTGATGGACAAAGAGGTAGGGAGGCTCCATGGGCAATGGCTGACACAGTTTGGAGAATTTAGGCTTGAAAATCAAGATGATGATGATATGGATGAGGAAGTTCAGAGAAAAAGAGCAAGGTTATAAAATAGTTTAATAGGATGGGTATGGGAAGAGAAATGGAGCAAAGAAAAGACATGCATTGGGAAAATCTTGCTTACGGTTTTCACGATCACTCTTATTTATACCACAAGGGGAAGATAGGAGCCTCTACTGCTTTTTGTTCAATGATTTGTGTACTGTATTTTCCTTATCTTCTCTGTTAAAGAAGTCTTTAATCTTTTAAGGTCTTATAATCTCCTGTTTTTGCTTTTAATATTTTCGTAGTTCTGTTTTTTATATTTAAGTTTTAAATCCATCTGTAAATGTGATTATTCTTATGCCATAAAGGATAATAACTTTTTTTTTTCCTAAATGGATAACCCCTGGTCCCATTACCATATACTTAAATAGCCCTATTTTCCTCATCTACTTGAAATGCCACCTTGATTATGATAAGATTTCCACATTGTTGTGGTAGGTTTTCATATATACATAATCTGGTTTTGACCTGTATTCTGTTCCATAATAAATTTGTCTTGTGCCTTCACAATAGTACTTTTGATTGCTGCACACTTATATGACTTTACATAAAGCTAGTAAGAATGGAAAAGGGAAGATGGATTGGAAGTTTTGTTTTGTTTTGTTTTTTAAAGGTTTTATTTATTTATTTGCAGAGAGAGATCACAAGTAGGCAGAGAGGCAGGCAGAGTGAGAGGGGGGAAGCAGGCTCGCCGCTGAGCAGAGAGCCACATGTGGGGCTTGATCCCAGGACCCTGAGATCATGACCTGAGTTGAAGGCAGAGGCTTTAATCCACTGAGCCACCCAGGTGCCCCTTGTTTTGTTTTTTTAAAGCAAGTGAAATTGATAGAACTCTGTGGCTGTTTGTATGCTGATGGTGTGAGAGAGCAGAATGAAGGGTGACTCCCAAATATCAAATATCAAGACAGATCAACAGGAGAAAATCAAATATAATTTCATATGTGTGGGGAATTTGCATAAACATAAGAGTCCAAAGATCCTGAGGCAAAATGAGTGATATATGTCATCCTGAATTAAAGAGGAGATGGGGGTCTGGAACTTCACAGAGAAGAAAAGCAATTCACAGGAAGATACAATAGAGTAAATGTTTCGTAAACAAATGTTTGCTGGGCTGTTCAGAGACAAGGGGACATAGGCCAGAATTTTAACAAACAAACTTTGCTAAATTCCTCATTGTCTTACCACCCCTAGTTCAAATGATAATGTTGTTGTCTATGGTGACAGCTCTCATACTGGAGCAGGTCCTCTATCTAAATTCTTTTTAGGCAGTTAGGGGGAAAGTTAGAGTTTCTTCCTGAGTCTTTGGATCTTGATTGTTTTCAGCTTAAAATAATCTGCATGCCAAAGTGGCACATTTTGGGGTAGCCTACACTTGGCCCTTACAACATGAAGGGAAAACAAGAACAGAAGGAATAAAGAAACAGAAGGAAGAGGTAATATGTGGGGAAGGATGGTAAATCAAATTAAAATATGGTATATTTGACTTTCCTACAAGATATGCAGGTAGAGCAGACTTGCAGGTCTTGAAGTATGGAAGTTGGAACTGGAGTTATAATTTTTGGACGCATCACATGCAGATTGCGGTTAAACTTGTGAGAATGAATGAAATGATTCCAGGAGAGTGGAATGAAAGAAGTGGCTGACATAGTCTTCAGTATCATACCTGGGATGGCTTCTTCTTGCGGCTGATAAAATTTTCCTTGCAGCCCTCCAGCAAATTCCTTAAGCAGCCTTAGCTTATTGGTACGATCTCTACCCACTGCTCTGGGTCTTTTGAATCTCCAGATTTGAATCCATAAGCTCTGTGAAATACTCTTACGGTACTTCTGTGATAATTTTTCATCTTCAGTTGTTCTCCATTCTCTTATTCCAGGAATATTGGTTGGATCTAGAATCTCTTAGATGAATTTCAGTCTCTTATCTTTCCTATCTTTTGTCTTTTAAAGAAATTCTAGGGGTGCCTGGGTGGCTCATTTGGTTAAGTGTCTGCCTTCGGCTCTCAGAACCAGGGTTCTGAGATCCAGCCCTGCACTGGGCTCCCTGTTCAGCAGGGAATCTGCTTTTCCCTCTGCCTCCCACCTTCCCCCGCACTTGTGCTCTTGCTCTCTCTTCCTCAAATAAATGAATAAATTCTTAAAAAAAAAATTCTACTTTCTAGGAACTTGTCTCATATTTATATTCTAACTCTTCTGTTGAATCTTTTATTGTAGCAATCCTGTTTTTATTAGCTCTTTCTTGTTCTCTGATGTTGATTTTGTTATAGTGAAGGAATATTTTCTTACATTTCCGTTTGGATAGTAGTTGAAAATATTAACGAATTTTCTCCACATTATTTTTTTCATTTGAGGCATTTTATCTTCTTTGTTTCTTTCAAGGCAGGTTTTCTTCAGATGCCTGATGAGCCATCATCATCTTATTATTCAAGTTCAAGGGATGAAAAGCTGAATGAACTCTGACTTGCATTTTGCTTGAGGTTGATGGGGCTGAACTGACGGTTTTATGGAGTATCAGAACATAGCAGATTGTAGAGGTCTTTTGTGTGGAGCTATTAGTATTTTCCTTTATTTCCTTATATCAGTGAAGTTTTTGTTTTCAGGGAAGGGTCTTCAAACATTTCCCTCTGGCAGTGAGACATAATGGCTACTTCTAGATTCAGAGACTTTGCCTTAGAACTCTTATTCTTAGTTACTCTTTTCACTCCTCTGCTCTTTCCTGACTTTACTGTACTCGATGTTTCAGATTTCTAAACCTTTTTGGTTGGACAAGGCAATCTCAATTTCTTTCTCCCTCACTTGTATCCCTTCTGGACACTTGAAACTGTGGTTTGTTTTACTTTGTTTCATTAAATATCACTTCTTTATCTGCTTTGGCTCCTTCCTTTGTTGAAATATTATATTTTCTGATGACTCTTCTGGTTCCTTACTACAATTATGATTTTGTGTATTTCTCCCCTTTTGTGGCATCTATGATGGGAGAGGTAATAAATATACATGACCATATTCTAGGAATTTCACACAGGACAATATATAATACAAGTAATTATAAAATTATATTATTGTTCCAAGAGCTCCGAGTTAGGGAATTAGGAGACCTGTGACTAGAATTTAAGAAATCAGGAAGTGTAAAGATTATAGACAGTTGGCACTAACATTCTCAGATGCCTGTAGCACAGAAGTGGGTAATTCTTGGGAAATTTCTCAGTGTTTTATAGGTTTTTTGCGAAATGCATAAGGCCATGTACCTGCCAATACAGTATCATACAGAAAAGAGGACATACATTCTTACTGAAAAAAGGAGTATAAATATTAGATAAAGCCAGGATAGGCAGAATTTCTAATTTCATTGTTGTTTTTAGTTCCCCAAAGAAGCTAGAAATACTGTATCAGTATGGGAGGCCCCTTTTGATAAAATGTATATGTGTGTATGTGTGTACATTTTTTTTTGAGTAAGGTAACTGTTCAGGATTCTAGAACAATAACTATGATTTGGAATTTATTTTTCCTCATAAAAATGGACAAAGAGGATTTTCCTGTTACGGTGTTAACATTTGGCATCTATCTTATGAATGGCAATACTACCTGGCACTTTTCTTCTCTAAAATGTTACTGGGGATTAAGAGATTGGCAATATAGACTCTTTCATTGTATTTTAACAGTGACCTTGCAGATGTTATTATGGGCTGTTCTAACATTTATGATCTTTCTTTCGCCAGTTTTTTGTTACCTTCATTCCATAAAAGAGCTTCTTATAGAAATACTTTTTAGTAGGCCTTGTTTATTTTATCTTCTCTTCCCCCAGGAGACAAGTTAAGAGAACAGATGGCATTTTTTGAGGATATTACTTTCATTTATATCTTTATAAATCTGTATAGACAATTTTCACAATAACAGTGCTCAAATCCAAAGGAAAAAGAGGAATATTTTACAAAGTATAAGTAATTCTTAAGGGGATTTATCATTTAACTCTAAAGGCTTGCTTTCTTTCACTTTTCATTATTTTGGTTTGGGAGACTGCTTATAGAACAGTATTCTCTTAACACCATATAAAATAAGTAGATCAAATGCAGAAAAAATAAAACCAAGAGTGCCCAGAGTTTATTACGCTACTCATTTTTACCATACTCTGGTAGAGTTTTAATGATTCGAAGCCAGGAATGAGAGCAATCACCATCACTCAAAATGCTCAAAGCTTTAGTTATACTCAGGAGGCTTTAAAATCTCACCACTTTCTCAAGTGTCCTTTATTTTATCTTTTAAAAAGATTATTTATTTGCTTTAGCAAGAGCGTGCACACGGGCAGGAGGAGCAGAGGGAGAGGGAGAGAGAATCTCACACAGACTCAGTGGGGATTTGGAGGTGGGGCTCCATCTTAGGACCCTGAGATCATGACCTGAATCTAAATGAGGGGTTGGTCTCTTAACCGACTGCACTGCCAGATGCCCTCAAGTGTCCAAGAAACATCAGATGTTGGCCCCTTGCTTTCCCATGGGTTTAGCTAACCTGGGATCAATTGCAGGATATTTTCTTGTAATTTTTCTACACTTTAAACAAAGGATCTAGACCAAACAAGCTATAAAAGAGCAGATGTGGAGAATCTTCTTAAGTTTCTGTCCAGAACAGTCATACTCATACGAACATTTTATATCAACACAATCACAGTCTGTTGTAATAGTGTGTTCCAGACCTAGAGACGGGAATTAGGTAACTTAACTTCTCTCTGAATATGTCACCTATTTCCTTCAAATGAAAAAATGGCTTTAGTTGTTAGTTATATTTAGTTATAAGCACCTATATCCAGATCTCATTTAAATGCTCTATATGAGCAAAAGACTGAAGTTAGGATTCTGGTATCATATTTATATTAGTTATTTAATTCAGTATTTTTGGAGTGCCAGATATTGTGCTAGACGAATAATCTGACCTCAGTAATCTCATAGCTCACTAGTGAGAGAGATCAGCCCAGAAATAAGAAATAAAGCAATACAATGTTCTAAGTGGAAGGTAGAGATAGTAATCCAGGGCTGGGAAGCACAAGGGGCAAGGGGTTATTAAGGAAGAAGTGAATGAAGAAAGGCTTCTGAGAGGAGGTGTTGGCAGAGCTGAGTATTAACAGATGTGAAAGATTAGTCTAGGTTGATATAGAAAAGATTAAAGAAGGACGTCATGGTGTTTTGGGGCAAAGAATGCATATTGAAATCACAGACATATTAGCTAAGGCCAGATGTAAGGAGGAATCCTAGTATTTTAGTGTTGCTAAAACAATACAAATACGTCATGGAGTAATAAGAGATGAACCTGGAGGTTCATCGAGAGGGATCAGCTCCCGAGGGTATAATCCTCTTTGTGACGCTAAGGGTGGGAGAGGCTCAAAGGCCTCAGAAGATACTGAAGTATGTTCAGCAAGGGAGAGAAATGGATGGAATTGTGTTTTTCGAAGATCACTCTCTCGGCTGCACAAAGGATATATTTTCAAGGTAAAAGATCAACTAAAATGTTATTTTAATTGCCAAGGTAAGACATAAGAACCTGTCTAAAGGTAGTCAGAATGGAGGTAAGATAAATTAGATCTAAAAAATTAGAAAGTAAAGATCAGCATGACTTGCTGCCTGTTTGGATGCTAGGAGTGAGAGACAGTCAGGAATAATGTCTGTATGTCTAGCTTCATTTCTTGGCTGGATGATCATACTTTTGGGGCAGGGGGAGAAGGAAATAGGAGGACAAGGAGTGCCTGGCTTGTTCCTTCGGTGAAGCACGTGACTGTTGGTTTTGGGGTTGAGTTCAAACTGCACTCTGGGTATAGAGATGACTTAAAAATAAAATCTTAAAAAAAAAAAAGAAGAGAATGAGATAGTCTGAAGGGGAAGATAGTGAGTTAAATTTGAACATGCTGCCTTTGAGGTTCCTGTGAGACACACAGGTTGCAGAGACTGGTAGACTTTGAAGTGTACAAATTGCAGCTGGAGATACATATTTAGAACTCATCAGATATAAGCTGCTGTTAAACCTGTTAGAGAGAATGAGATTATCCCATGAAAGTGAGTTTGGCTGGAATCTTAGGAACACTAAATTTTAATAGGTGGGTGACAGAAGAAGAGCCCTGTAGAACATTCTTGATAGAGGAGACAAGAAACTACTCTCCTGGTAGGTGAAGATCTATAGCTTTGTATTCATTCTGAACAAAATTTTTTTGCCAATGTTTATTGACTTCATATCATTCTTTTAAAATTTTTTCATGACTAAATGCAGCAAGCACACTTTAGGCCTCTAAGGTGTATGAGGCTTCAGGTGCCTCATTGCAGATGAGCCACATGACTACATGTGAAGATAAGCACATTGTAATGCTTCCATTACTTTTCATGTTTTAAACTTTTGGATATTTACCAGACTGATTACTGGTCTTTATTTCCATTTTGCATAACACCTTTATAGCTTTTATTTTCATCCTCTAAATGTACCTTGGTTCCCAATTTCTTCTGTGCAAGGACTTTGCTTTCGTCAAACATAAGCTGGCATTCAATGACCTATCTCAGTCTTAGAAGAACACTCTATTTTAATTTACTTTAATATATGGCTAAAATTTCTATTTGAAAACAGTTGTTTTAGCTTGTGAGAAAATTAAATTAAATTTTAGGTTGTAAGGAAATTAAAACAGTTGTTTTAACTTGTGAGAAAATTCCTTTTAGTGGGTGTTAGGATATATTGGAATAGGTTTTTTGTTTTTCTTTTCTTTTCTTTTTTTTTTGGAATAGGTTTTCCCATGAGGTGTTAAATGCACTATCAAAGAAATCTTTAGGTTAGATAAACACTCATCTTTAATAAAATGGGTGTGAGTTCTACCTGGGCCATAGAAAGTCATAATATCAAGCTAGAAATGTGTATGTGAGTGTACCCACATGCATGTAGGCAACTGTGCCCACATGCTGGCTTGTATATGCTGAATGGTGAGCACCAAATGCAGTTGTAAATGAAAAGTCATAGATTCTAAAAGCTGAAAAGGGTACATTAATTTAAAGATATATAAGGACATGGGGAGATGGAGAGGAGAAGGGAGTTGAGGGAAATTGGGGGGGAGATGAACCATGAGAGACTATGGACTCTGAAAAACAACTTGAGGGTTTTGAAGGGGCGGGGGGTGGGAGGTTGGGGGAGCCTGGTGGTGGGTATTGTGGAGGGCACGCATTGCATGGAGTACTGGGTGTGGTGTAAAACTATGAACTCTGTTACGCTGAAAAGAAATTAAAAAAAAGAATATTTACCTTTAATAAAAAAAAATAAAGATATATAAAGAACTTCTCAAACTCAACACACAACAAACAAATAATCAAGTCGAAAAACGGGCTGAAGACATGAACAGACACTTCTCAAAAGAAGACGTGCAAATGGATAACAAACACATGAAAGAATGTTTATCATCATTAGCCTTCAGGAAAATTCAAGTCAAAACCACATTGAGATACCACCTTATACCAGTTAGAATGCCAAAAATTGGCAAGGCAAGAAACAGCAAATATTAGAGAGGTTGTGGAGAAAGGGGAACCCTCTTACACTGTTGGTGGGATGTAAGTTGGTACAGCCACTTTGGAAAACAGTGTGGAGGCTCCTCAAAAAGTTAAAAAGAGAGCTTCACTATGACCCAGAAATTGCACTACTGGGTATTTACCCCAAAGATACAGTGAAGAGAAGAATCACATGCACCTCAATGTTCTTAGCAGCAATGTCCACAATAGCCAAACTGTGGAAAGAGCCAAGATGCCCTTCAACAGGTGAATGGATAAAAGATGTGGTCCATATATACAATGGGATATTACTCAGCCATCAGAAAGGATGAATACCCAACTTTTGCATCAACATGGATGGAACTGGAGGAGATTATGCTGAGTGAAATAAGTCAAGCAGAGAGAGTCAATTATCATATGGTTTCACTTACTTGTGGAATATAAGGACTAGCACGGAGAACATTAGGAGAAGGAAGGGAAAAATGAAGTGGGGGAAATCAGAGGGGGAGAACAAACCATGAGAGACTCTGGACTCCGGGAAACAAACTGAAGGTTTTGTGTGAGGGTAGGAGGATGGGTTGGCCCGATGATAGGTATTAAGGAGGGCATGTATTGCATGGGGCACTGGGTGTTATATGTAAACAATGAATCATGGAACACTACATCAAAAACTAATGATGTACTCTATGGTGACTAACATAACACAATAAAAAAAATAAAAAATAAATAAAGATATGGAAACTCAGGCCCAGAAAGATAAGGTAAGTTGCCCAACATTGAGAGCAGAGTCCAGAACTAGAGTCTCTCAACTTCTCTTTTGGAATATATCATTGTGCTGTCAAATTATGGATACATGGAATCATAAAATGAGATTCTTCGGGGTTCATTTATAGCACAGTCACCTACCCCAAACACTCTGCTGTTTCTCTTGCAGTGGAAATTCATTTAGTATGCACACAGATCACAGCTGTTGGCCATGATTTTTCTATTAATTGTACCACTATTGCTGCTTCTCTTCTTTCTCTATCATTCATATATGACAGACATCTCAGCAGAGTTTCAGTATAAACTTCTATTTGGGGGAGGGGGTTGATGCTTCTAGTTCTCAGTATCGCCTACAAAGCCTCATTTGGAAAAGATGTTGAATATAGGCCAATGGTCTTTTATATTTTGAATTGAGCTAGAAAATGCTGTGATGATGACTTCATTCAAGGAACACTCAGTATTTTACTGACAATGAAGAAGTCGGGCAATTTTCAGGAGTAGAAGTTGGAATATGATTCATACATAAATTGGTATTTTCTTTTATGAGTTTTTGATGTGGCAGTTACCCACGTTTTCTGCTGAAATGAATTAAAAGGCAATGAACAGTCACTGAAGGGATTCTCATCACCCTCTGGTATCATTAGGAAAATTGTACAGCGAGGACACAGAAGCTCATGGTACTTAGATCTTTTGTTAGTCTGGGTGTGTTATCTTTCTTCCCTCTTCTTCCCTTCCCTTCTTCACCTCTCCTTTCTTACCTCCCTTCCACCTCTGTTTCATTGTTAAGCTTTTACTTTTTCATTTTCCACTTGTAAGTGATTTTACTTATTTCTGCTCTCACTGTCTCTCCATGGTCCCTGCATGCTGTGGTATTCAATGCAGACAGCACAGAATGGAGGTTCACAGCCCAGGCTCTGGGGTCAGATTACCTGGCTTAACAGTTCCGGCTTTGCCACTTACTAACTGGCTCACCTTGGGGAAGTCACCTAACATCAAGCTCTTTCAAGTTTCTTGTCTCATGGATAATCATTTCAACCTCTTAGAGTTATTATGTGGATGAAGGGAGAAAATATATGAAAGTACTTAGAACAAGACATAGTACCTAGCTACTTTTATAGGTACAATACATGCATATTTTAACATGTGTAATACATCACGTGTAATATACTATATGCAATTTATCTATTTAATGTTATTGGAAAAGAGAATAGGCCAGGTTGTTCTGAATCAGCTTTTGTAATTTATTTATCTTTGGTTTGAGGAAAGGTATGATGAAATGAAATACAGATATGTGTGCACACCTTAGAGACATTAGTCTCACTAACTTCTACTCATTCCTCCTTTGTGCAGACTCCTGTGCAAATTTGTCATTGTTTCTGAAAGTTTGGAGCTTATATGAAAACAGTGGAGGAAAGTACCTCTGTGTCAACAGAAACTTCCTTTGTAAACTAATTAGTTTTTATTTTTTTGTAATTTTACACTACAGCTTTTTTTTTTTAAGATTTTATTTATTTGATAGAGAGAGATCATGAGTAGACAGAGAGGCAGGCAGAGAGAGAGGGGGAAGCAGGCTCCTCACCGAGCAGAGAGCCTGATGTGGGACTCGATCCCAGGACCCTGAGATCATGACCTGAGCCGAAGGCAGAGGCTTAACCCACTGAGCCACCCAGGCGCCCCAACAATGCCAGCTTTTTTTAAAAAAGATTGATTGATTGATTTGACAGAGAGAGACACAGCAAGAGAAGGAACACAAGTAGGGGAGTGAGAGAGGGAGAAACAGGGAGAAACAGGCTTCTCACTGAGCAGAGGCCCCATGCAGGGGCTTGATCCCTAGACACTGGGATCATGACCTGAGCTGGAAGCAGACTCTTAAACAACTGAGCCACCCAGGCGCCCCTGGCTTTTTTTTTTTTTTTTTTTTTTTTAGATAGTAAACATTAACAGACATTTTGCTGTCTATAATACAATGTCAAATAATCCTGCTCGATCAGAAGGTGTATGCATGGTCCCTTCCTTCCAGGAGCTGTCAATGTTCGGGAAAGTTGAATAATATGTAATTTGGAATATATGGCTGTATTTGTTGGTGCCATTGATCTTTGTGATGTCCTAATTGACTGAACTTTTTTTTTTCCTTCTTACTCCTTGATAATGACTTCACAACTGTAATTACCTCTCTGTATTTGTTGAGCTGCTTCTTGCTACCTGTGAGTATTGTAGCATTCTGGACATAGCTAAACTTTGGAATGTCCTATGAATGTGTTAGATGTTCAGTCTTAATCCTTTTCCTCGCAGTTTTTGTATTAATTTGTTTTATGTTGTGTGTTTCCTGCAGGTAGAAATAACCCAGGCAAGAGAATAGCATTTGATATAGAGCAAAATATACTTAATATACAAAATATACTTATTTAGAAGAAAATAAGCTAGGGCTCTTAATGAGTATCCTTCAGTTGAGAATACAGTTATTTTCAAATGTTACTATTAAAATTGAATTTCGTGTAATAGGTTTGTAACATTGCCTTGGCAGGGCACAAAAAGGTCTCTGGTTGCTGCAAGAATTAACTATACTTTCCTCTATGTACAGCTTGTTTTCAGAGGGTTACTAATATGTGACAATGAGTAACCCATATTTTTCCCCCAGAGAACAGGAAGTTCTGGACAACAGTACCCCAAGAGTACTACATAGAACTGTGATTATAGGTACAAAATTCTCTGGAGAAATAAGCCAAACACAGGACCATCAACCAACATTTTCACTTTTCAACTAGTGAGGTATAGATACCATGTGCGCACGCACACATACACACACACACACATATATGTGTGTGTATATGTATATTTTAGCCCTGTGTTATTTTCAATATATTTCTTTAAGATTTTATTTTAAAATCATGAGTGGGATGTGTGTGTGTGTGTGTGTGTGTGTGCCTATATCTATGTATCTATATCTCTCTATATATAACCCTGGAGTTTTACTCATGCAGTAATTACTTCTCAAAATAAAAATTCTGAGCAGTTTATTACTTAATGACTGGTGGTGTTAACAGAGCTAGTAATGATAGTTGAATTATAAAACTAAAATTAATAATCAGAGTCAGGCTTTCATGAGCTTTTATTTTAATCAGCTAAAATAGTGAAGGTATTCTACTTTATAGTGAGAAGACATTTTTCTTTATGAAATTTCACAGTTATGAAAGAATTCTAGGTTCACCTAATTGTAAGTAGGAATCTTAAGCAAAAAATGCCCTATTGCCTTAAAATATTACCTCATATATCCTGAAGTAAATGAAACAAGAGAGCACATTGAGGGTACTGAGAAAGTTAATGCTAGTGTCTATTACCTGACTTATTACTTAGGGACTGACTGCCTCTGGCATTGGTAGGTCATTATAAGTAGGTCATTATAAGGTGACATTACTCTTGAATGAGCACAGACCTAATATCACCTATAACAATAATATATAACTGGTCATTTTGTTTTCTTGATTATTATGTCATATCCCAAATGCCAATTTAAAGGATTAAGAACATAGATAAACTGTCCACAAGGTGTGAGGCTCTGAGTAATAGTTGGATATAATCAAAATGAAAGCTGATTAACTCATTGGGTCACAGTTATAGTAAAATAGGGCGCCTGGGTGGCTCAGTGGGTTAAAGCCTCTGCCTTCAGCTCAGGTCATGATCCCAGGGTCCTGGGATCGAGTCCCACATCGGGCTCTCTGCTCAGCAGGGAGCCTGCTTCCCTTTCTCTCTCTCTGCCTGCCTCTCTGCCTACTTGTGATCTCTGTCTGTCAAATAAATAAATAAAATCTCTAAAAAAAGTTATAGTAAAATAAATGACATGGACTGTAGCCATACACAACTTTAATTAGGATATTGTCCTTCTGTGTCCAAAGGTGGAGTCTCCAACCAGCAGGCTCATCAGCATTTACCTTTTATTAACAGAAAGATGGGTGAAAGGGTAGAGACAGGTGACCACAATGTTCCACTTTATTATGAGAAGAACAGGCTGTAGCTTGTGTCCTGCTGGGTGACATTAGCACTCTTGTCTTTTTATACAATGGTATTTTGTTCTAAAAGAGAGGTATTGAGGCTTGTGTGTGTGTATGTGAGCTCTATGTCTTTATATTAGAAAAATTCTTTTTTTTATGTTTCTTTTTTTAAATTTAATTTGATTTCTTTTCAGTGTTCCAAGATTCATTGTTTATGCACCACACCCAGTGCTCCATGCAATACGTGCCCTCCATAATACCCACCACCAGGCTCATCCATTCCTCCACCTCCCTCCTCTCTAAAACCTTCAGTTTGTTTCTCTGAGTCCACAGTCTCTCGTGGTTCCTCTCCCCTCTGATTTCCCCCCAATTCATATTTCCTTTCCTTCTCCTAATGTCCTCCACATTATTCCTAATGTTCCACAAGTAAGTGAAACCATATGATAATTGACTTGACTTCTTTCACTCAGCATAATCTCCTCCAGTCCCGTCCATGTTGATCCAAAGGTTGGGTATTCGTCCTTTCTGATGGCTGAGTAATATTCCATTGTATATAGAAAAACTTAAAAGAGAATTATGCTTAGATCCTAATAAAATATGAAACTTGTGGCCGATGGAAGCTATAGATAGCTAAATGAGTCCATTGTTGTACTTAGTGAAACTTAAAGAATTCACCTCAAGAAGTAAAGACAATTAGGTAACTTCAAAGAGAATGTGTTTCGGTTTGGTGAATTGAGTGGAGTGGCATTCAAAATCTATTTCTATGTGAATGATAAAATATAACCCTTACAATATAATCAGAGTTTATTTCCTACAATACATAGTATGTTCTAGAGTATTAAGTGTGGCTGCCTGAACTGCCATCGGGCTGCAACTGGTTGTGTTTGTCATCATCTAAAAGAGAATGAAGAAACTTCAATACAGTGGTATGATTCCTCAGGGTAGAACTTTATTGCTGAAGAAAGGACATCTGTATGTTTTTGATAAGCCAAGAAAGTGTCTTAAAATCAGAAATTATACACAAATACTTTGTTGTGGATTAAGCTAAAGACACACGATTAGATGGTTTCAGGGCGAGAGACATCTTGGACAAACATACTATGATGCTTGTAGTATATGGACTTTTTAAAAAATGAGTATGACTTGCTAGAAAAGTGTGGAACCCACTGATTCTTCCCCAATCCTCAAAGCGATGGTGTTAAATATGCCATTTATATTTCATTTTGATTGTTTAATGATTTTGTATCAGTTTGATAATATGCATAACTCTAAAGAGTAGACATCTTAAGATGTTGTGGTGTTCGGTATGTTAACTAGAATATAATCTTGCCACTTATATTCCATATTTTGGTACTAGCTTTGATTTCTTCAGCTGAAAAGTAGTTATATGCTTTTAGAATGTGTTTTATGTCTCCTTTATAATAATCATTTTATTTAATTAATTGCTTTTGAAATTATTTGTCCAAAATCTGTCTTCTCTTCTTCACTAGAAACTGTATGAGCAGAAAACATTCTCTTGTTCGTGCAAATTTTTGAGACATACCATAGCCACTGGAACACAATAGTACTCATAAATATTAATAGGACCAATGGATGAATAAATCAATGAATACATAAACAGAGGAGCTCAGAATAGAAGATATAAGTGAGAGCCAACTATAAATTAGTAAACTAATCTCTAACTTTAAGCTAAAACAAGTTAGGGACAATTTATGAGACTTAAAACTTAATGTAAAGATCTCATGCCTACAAACTGAAAACAACAATGCTCATCCTTTTTTCTCCATTGAAATGGTATGAGAATGGTTTGGAAAAATGTTAAAGCTTCTTAGTTCTGCATTTTATACATCTGTTAAAAATGAATTTATAGGGGCACCTGGGTGGCTCAGTGGGTTAAGCCTCTGCCTTCGGCTCAGGTCATGATCTCAGGGTCCTGGGATCAAGCCCTGCATCAGGCTCTCTGCTCAGCAGGGAGCCTGCTTCCTCCTCTCTATCTGCCTCTCTGCCTACCTGTGATCTCTCTGTCAAATAAATAAATAAAATCTTAAAAAAAATGAATTTATAGGCATTAATAAACATTTTAACTTATAAGGCTTATAATATTCTTTGATTCCTTAAGCTTTAAGATTTTATAATTGCTCATTCTCTCCCCATCCCTACCCACAAAATGGCATTAACATGACCGTGTTCTTGTTTTGGTTTTGTGCTATGGTGGAAAACCATAAATAATATCCTATCTGAATTAAGCTAACATGCAGGTAATTGAAGTACATTGGATTCTTCTGGTCTCTGGTAACATCTCACGGTGAATTCCCCTTGCAACTAGCAATGACATTAATATTTATCATAAATTAAAATATTTAGAAATAGTATGCATTTGGGGTTTGTATGTGTTTCATGTTCTCTGTCTCCCTCCTTCCCTATTCCCCACTCTCAAGGAATGAATGAAATTCTATCTAAGACCATTTATGAACAAAGCACTGTCTGGTTTGAATAAACAAATGGACCTTGCAGTGTCCAAGTCAGGGATCATTTGCTGGATTGAATTCATTTCCATAGGTTAGGCACCCAGACCTGTGAGGACATGAGGGTAACTAAGCAACAAAAGTTCTTGCCTGGTCTTTTTGGTGGGGTGAGAATTCTGACTGAAGTGTCAGTAATAGGAGACTTAGGATTTGTTCACTTTTTCCGCCCAGAATTCCAACAATTTTTTGAACTTCCCAATGTTCTCTTAACAAGATTTTGAAGGTTTGAATATATATTGCTTTTTGGATATATTCATGGGAATTTTCAGAGAAAGTTGAGTAAATGATTATGTTAATGGCCTGTGTAACTTTACCAACACCTTTCCTTATGTCATCAGCCACACTGTTTAAGTTACTGTGATGTGGTTTGCTCATGAGCTCATACTCTTTTTTTTTCAAATACAGGAATTATCATATGTCAGGGGACTGGATGTTGCTGAAAATAAACAAAACTTCCTCCTTATGATATGCTGAAGGCGCTGATAGGTGTTATAAATTATGTGCTGAGTGTCTATACAAGGGTGTGCACATGAATAATAGGACATTTGTACCTGGATCCAGTGATAACCCATGATTTGAAGCATTTTAATATCTTAAGAATTTGCACTTGCTTTCTCATGGTTCCTTTAATTACAGCAAAAAATCTGTCAGGCTCACATAAATAAATACATTTGTTGCATATCAAACAAAAAATGAATATGATACTTCCAAGTAATGATGAGGGTTGATGACTGTGATATTTCCAGCCAAATTTTATTTTGAAACTCATCAGTCAATGTCTTATATAGTTGGTGACTATTAAATTTTGTAGGCTTAAACAAACCAAGACGAGTGTAATTAATTTTACTGTTCCACAACTTTAAGAATTAGATTGAATATGCTGGGAATGATACATGGCACTGGTAGAAAAGCTAGTGGTAGGCATATTAGACAGCCAAAGACTTTCTTGTGCAGAGCCCCATGCTTGGGAGGCTCATGTGCACTTAGATCCCTTTGGCAATGCTTTTGTGGGAAGGAGCCTTTCTGGGCCCCTCCCAAGAAGTAACAGATTGGGTCATTTGATATAATGATTAGACCTTCTCTTGAGGAGCATCAGTGGCCACACTGACTCTTGTCATTGAAGAAGGGATCACTACATTATTTTCATAACTCTAATATTTAATTCATTGTTCAGACCATCATATTGCTTTGATAATCCTTCAGTATCCCTAGACTATATTATTATATTAGATTTTTGCACAAGACTCAGTGTAACCTGATGGCAGGAAAAGGGAAGTCACAGTCACACAGGGTTTGGCTCCTGGTGATCCCAGTGATATTCACTGTGGACATGGGCAAGTCATTTAACTTCACTGAGTCTTATTTCCTTCATCTGTAAAATAGTGATAACAGCCTCTCTCCCAAGAAAGTTTAAGTAAGGATAAATTATGTTAATGCATGGAAAGTACCTTGCAGAGGACCTGCCTCCGTTAGGTGCTTAGTAAGCTTCTCCTCTGGCTAGGAATTTAATCAGTAGGCTCACATTTGCACATTATGGCTTTCCAGAATGCTTTCCTGGGACTACGTAGGACTCTCTTGATAACACAGCTGTGACAGCTCCAGGACTATGTCTGGAATCTAGTGTTATTGCTCAGTGCCCTGATGTACAAGTTTTTAAATATTTTAAATATCATCTTTAATCATTACTGTGTTGCAGAGAGGCAGAGAAAGAAAGAATTATGGGATATAATGCATGTGAAGTATCTAGCATCATGAACAATGTGTAGTAATGATGGATATTATCATAACTTTTAGTTCCTCCCATGGTAGGCTGAATAATGGCCCCCAGAAGATGTCCACATTCTAATCCCTGGAACCTGTAAATATGTTACCTTCAGTGGCAGAAAGGACTTCACAGATGTGAGTAATTTAATGATCTTGGGATGGGAGAGGATGCTCAGTCATTGAATTTTAGGCCCTAAATATAATCAGAAGAGGTATTTTATAAGAGAGACAAGGAGGTAAGAGGTAAGAAGGCACTGTGATGACACAAGTAGAAATTGGTGTGATGTGGCCACAAGCCAACGAGTGTGGGTGGCCTCTACAAGCTACAAGATGAACAGAACTGATCCCCGCCCACCCCCCCCCACCCCCGCATCTCCAGAAAGAACCAAGCCTGCCAAAATCTTACTTTTAGCTCTATAAAACTCATTTTGGACTTCTGACCTCCGGAACTATAAGAGAGTAAATCTGTGATGTTTTATGCCACTAAGTTGTGGTAATGGGTTATAGAGGCAATGGGAAATTCACACATTTCCCATCCGTAACCCTACTCCTAAAAATCTTCAACTCTTAACCAGCCCCTGAAAAATCTCCTTCACTTACATGGTTGTTGTTTTTGTATATATGCTCCACTTATCCACTCCTACCCCTCCAACAATATTGCCCTTTTGACATCTTCTCTACCTAGAATATTCTTACTTATCATCTGAGAGAGAAGGCCAGAATTTATAAGATAAAGTCTGCTAGTAAAGAAAGTAGTCTAAACACTTCTTTGAAAACTTATAGTCCTTTACCTATATAACTCATGGGAAAGACTCTGAACTAACAGTATATATTATTATTATTTCATTCAAAAACTACACCCTAGAAATATTTTTAGTGGAGGGAAAAAAGTAGGAGCAAATCCTTTTTCTTTTCCCCACATGTCTTTTGCCAAATTTCTCTCTATGCTGTACTTCCACCACATGGCTTCTAGAAGTTGCATTGATAAGTGGGATGTGACATGACCCTTTGGCTCATCCAGATAGTGTGAAAATTCTCCCCTCCAGAAAGCCCAATTTTCAACTTGCTAAGGGACAGGATCTCTAAGTCCTTAGGGTATCATCAAGAAAAAAGGATACATCAGCCCGTGAGATGCATATAATTAATGAATACTGAAATTAAGGGTTAAGGCTTAGGACAGTTACTTAACTTTTAACAGTGAGACTTTAGAGCTAGCTAGTATCACTTACTTTTTTCTTGATTGTGGTAAAAAATGCACAACATAAAATTTACCATTTTTATTCACCCTTTTTGAGAGTATGTTTTGAGTTCCTGGAATGTAAGAGTGGTAGAATAACCAAGGAAACTTCTTTCATGTAGAATCTATCAATCGTGACTTTTAAAGAGAATGTCTTTTCTTTGAAATTCCTACTCTAGAGCCCTTCAAAACCCAAAGTGATCACTGGTGATCAAACATGGTGATAAATTGCTGAGGATTTTGTGGTTTTGTTCCCATTATATAACCAAAGATAGAATTTTGACAGTGAAAGGAAATGTTGCCCATCTCTCAAGGAAAATTGGTGCTTCACCCAAACAGCACAGCTGAAAAGGGTGATACTTTACCAGTGATATGTAGATCTCAGTGGGTATAAACTCAGTGAAAAGGATGCTGGGAGGGAGAGAGTTTGTATAGATCTCAACATAGACATTTGTTTTTTGCCAAATCTGGAGATGATTTCTAATCACAATAGCATTGTCATAGGAGTCAGACAATTGATACAGAATTAATGTTTTATTTGGTGGTGGTGGTGACAGCCATGGCTTACCCACAAAATGTTGCCATAATAAGTTTTCTGCTGACCTACCTTCAGAGACGTAAAGATATTGCAAGAAGAACTGCACTTCTTCAAAATATGCAATGTGGATTTCAAAGACAGATGTAGTTTTTCTGTTGGAGGAATTCTGAACAGCCACAAAGTTTCACAAGCTTATATGCCATCTTTCACTTAACATGTTCACCTAAAAGGACTTGTAGCTGGGAGCGGTGGGGACAATATGTTTTAAATGACTGCTGTGTGGATTGCTATATGGCAGATGCTTCACATAGGTTATCTCATTTGATTCTCAGAGCTAGCTAATCCAGTAAATTATCTCCACTGTACAGTTAGAGGACCCAGTTCAGAGAGGTTAAATGACTTCCCTAGAAGGGAGAGGATTTGAGCACAAGTCTCTACTATTCTTAAGCCCACAGGGTATTCTGTATGACACCAAAGTAACATGGTATGGGAATGAGCATCTTTTTCATTTAGAACAAATGAATGTCTGTACACTGTGTTAACCTTGTTAGTTATGGAATGGTTCGGAAAATAGAATGTTTTGAGTTCATCAGGGAGAAGTTAAAAATAATACTCTAATTCTACAGATAAGAACATGATAGAGAAGTAGAAACTAGGTGGTAAGTTTTACCAAAGTTAAAAGCTTAAATTATGCAGTGTGACTGTACACATTGATCAAATGAAATGGATAAATGTCAATTACTACAGTCTAAAGAATAGATTTATATTCTCTCCAATAAGTCATTAGTTCTGTTGGCTACCATCTTCATCAGAGTCATCATTTTTTCTTAAATATAGCTTAATCTATAATAAGATTTTACTGTATTTCCCTGAATTACCAAATTTATTCCCAAAGCTCTATTTAAAAGAGCATTTATGTTTTTCACTAACCAGCTGATAATAAAATATTTCCCTAGATAATAGTTAGAAAATAAAGGTGATTTTTATTATTACTTACAATATTAAATTATTATTTTATTATTATTACAATATTATTACTTATTAAAGCGAATGCTTTAATGTCACTGTTAGTCTACAGTATAACATTTATTCCATATGTAATTATATCAGATTTGACAATTTTGTCTATGAACTAAATAATTCCAGTTATTGTAACCTGTAGTGAATGATACACAGTTTCTCCCTGTTATTCTAAGACACACTATTTGCTTTTATCTATCCTCATTAGGATCAAGATTTGGCATAATTTGGGTGGGTATTTTAGTAGTTTATTCTCACTATAAATACCTTACACTTTTTAAATGTGGAATTTCAGTTAAAAAGCTCAATGGTTTAGCAGCAGGTAAAAAGGTAGATTTAAATAGCGCACATAATTTTCTTTTTCTTCGTGAGGCAGAGTTAGCTGACTGAAATATACTCTAGTTTTGAGTCAAACACAGATTTAGAGGAAGAATGTACATGTCAATTATCCCTGGCTTTTTCAGTGTTGCTGTTCTGATTTTCGAGAGTGGCCTGCTGACTTGCACCATTTTTTTATTTTTGTTTTTTTTGGCTCCAGTGTGTTTTCATGACTCTTATTTTGATTAACTTACAATGTCAGGATATGATGAGAACTAATAAGGTAGAGAAATAGAGGGAAGCAAATAGCCCCTGTAATGTTGAATTTCCTTTAGTATCTATTTGCCACATGAAACACCTTTAAAATTTTTGTTTATAATTAATGTTTGTTAAATCAAAAGATTTATTCTGGAATCTATGGAATAAATCAGAGTTTCTTTAATCATGGGTGGTGATCTTCCCACCCCTTTCCCCCAAATAAATCTCAAAAGATTCTAAAGATGTCAAGGAAGATATATATCTCTGAATATAAGGAAATATTTTCTTTTTCAGAAATAAAATGTAGAGGAGTCTGAGTTGTCCATTACATTTTCAAGTTCTACACTATTTTCTACCTAATTTCAACAAAAGCCTTGAATTTTAAGATGCCACATCATCTATAAATAAAATATGACTGTGGACTGTATTTACTTGAAAATTACATAGCTTTTTAAGGTTTGGTTTATGCAGACTTCAAAATGTGAATAGACATTTTTTCATCTGAATATGGGAATAAATGTTTTGCTGCAAGATTTAGTTTTCAGCTCTTCTGATCCTGGATATTAACCTATTCTTTGAGCACAGTTTGGGTCATGGTTATTGAAGGGAAGTCTGTGCAGTTAGGGCTTTAGGATAGGGGAATTAATTAGATCATTTGCTCTTTATTTCTGCCCAATGCTTCCACCAAGCACTTTAGATACTAATGGATGATATTTGGAATGATTATATAACTTTACTTTATGGTCTAAGAGCACTTCGGTGCCTACTTGGATTGATTCAGGCTTCTGGTGGCCAAAAGTGGCAAATAGAATTCACAGTGTGAGAAATTTCCACACCACTGAAGATAATGGTGGGACTTCATACCACTACTATCCCATACACAGATCACCTCATCTACCACATCCTCACCACCTTAGACTCTGACCATCACCTCCACAAACACTCTAGTCTTATCCTGACTTCAACAATCACCTTCAGTTAATCTAATCTATGCCACAAAACATTCTTCATGGATTAACAATAGTCCTAGCCATCATGAAAATTTCAGCTTATTGGGAAAGACAGATGTGTACCCAACCAGTTTTATACTGGAAAGCAGAGTATGCTTAAAATACCAAAATAGAGCTATGAAGTATAATAGACACTTCAGGGAGGAAAAGGGTAATCTGACCAGAGGGATGGGGGGAGATTTCATGGAACTGTGATAGGCTTGGCCTTGAAAGAAGGACAGAGGTTTATTCACTCAGCAAATTCAACCTGTGTGAAGTGTCCAGAACACAGGGGTCAGGGAATGGGCACAATGGGTAGAGGTAATGTAGAGAGAAAGATCAGTGGTGACAAAAACATGGAGGCTTTTTGTAGAATGTTGATTCATGAGAGTTTTTAATGCAAAGATTTGTGGAGGGAAAAGGGAAGGTTAGGATTATAAACTAGAAATATCTGTCAGGGACATTTTATGGAGTATGTTTATTTTTATGTTCAGAGATTGGGATTACTTTCTGTAGTTACTTGTCCCCATGGAAGGTTTTGATTTGAGGAGTGAAATGAATAGATCTAGGATTTAGGGACAGATGGATTGGAGGGAGGAAACAATTATAGTAAGAAGACCATTTTGAAAATTTTAACAACAGTTTAGGCAAGCAATGAAGGATGTTAGACCCAGAGTAATAGATACAGAGACAATGGGTCAGATGTGAAGAATTTTGCCAAGATGTGTGTTGAGAGGAGAGAAAGAAACACAGTAAATAGAGGAAAGAGGCAAAGAGAATTTCTGGAAGGCTACCAGCCTAAGATAAGGAGCAGAAAAAGAGGGTCTGTCTCTGAGGAATAATGATGTTTTGGGGCAGATGGAACATGAAAACTGAGAGAAATATTTAAGAGTCCTCTGCTTAGAAGTGAATAATTGTTGTGAAAATGATATTATCAGGGATAGAATATGGAGCACAGATCCTTGGAATTTTCCAACATATTCACATACCTAGAATAACAGAGGGAACTAAAGTTTTAATCCAGATTATTTGGAGGCATAGTTCAAAGTGCAACATTCCCTTAGTAGTATCTGTTTTATTTTTTTTAATGTGTAGATTCTTTATTCTACTCTGTGATCTAATCACATATAATTTCTTCCTGATTCATTCATTAATGATCATGATTCTGCTATATTCATCGATTTAATCAACTATTCTTTGATGAGTACCCAGCATGTACTAGACACCATTTTAGACACTAGGGATATGCCCATATTTGAAATAAAGCCTGTCTTGGAGCTTACTGTATAGTGAGAGGGAGACAGATCACAGGTATAGCGAGAGGGAGACAGATCACTTACTGTATAGTGAGAGGGAGACAGATTAATTTAATGTATTAAATTAATAAATAATAATTATTTATTAATTTAATAAATAAGCTAATTTAATAAATAAGCAGGATAATTCAGAAAATAACTACTGTGATGGAAGCAAAACATAATGAAGTCTAGAGTGATGGGGAAGTGAGAAGATATGGTCAAAGAAGCTTTTGAATAAAAGTTGATTTGAGGAATGGGAACAAGTTTATTTGGCTTGAGGTTGAGGAACAAGTGACCTGAGCAAAATACAGCCTCTGGATGTGAGGAAGCTACTATGGAGAAGAAAAAGAGGTCTAGGGAGTTATGGTACAAAATGAATTGAAAGAGTGAGCAGAGGTCTGGAAGGCCATGCCGAGCAGTGGATTTTGTTTTAAATGCCTCGGTAAAATATTGAGGTCTTTAAACACAGTGATTAATGATCTGATACGGATTTTTAAATGATTTCTCTGCCTGCTATGTGGAAAAGAGTTGTATTGCCAGAAATAAAAACATATATATATACATATATGCACGTGTGTGTGTGTGTGTGTGTGTGTATTCTGAAACAGCTTTTTTTAAACAGTAAAGCGAAACTACAGCATAATCTGAAATGTTTGTAAATTAGGTCACAAAAGGGATGAAAAATGTTTGCACTATAATTATTACATTCATCCAGCTGAAGCCATTGGTCAAATCTTACATCAATACAAACATAAGATTATTCTATGTTTAAAAGTAGCCACAATTCTGGGGCATCTGGTTGGCTCAGTTGGTTAAATGTCTGCCTTCAGCTCAGGTCATGATCCCAAGCTCCTGGGATCAAGTTCTGGATCAGGCTCCCTGCTCAGCCAGTTGCCTCTTCCCTCTCTTCTGTTCCCCTGCTTGTGCTCTCTAGGTCTCTCTCTGTCAAATGAATGAATAAAATCTTTGAAAAAAGTGTAGCCCAAATCTAATAACCAAAACTATATTAGTGGATCTCCTTTTCTATTTAACATTTTAGCATTACTTGTGATACTAATTTTCTTACCAAATGGAATCAACAAACTATAGTTTTAGAAATTGTCAAAAGTGACTAAAACTCTGCAAACCAAGTAGTTAGGTTTTGAGAAAATTCTAGAAGTAGTGAGATAAAATACTGAGAATACCA
This sequence comes from Mellivora capensis, assembly GCA_004024625.1. Taxonomy (NCBI): domain Eukaryota; kingdom Metazoa; phylum Chordata; class Mammalia; order Carnivora; family Mustelidae; genus Mellivora; species Mellivora capensis. The sequence goes on along the minus strand of PISX010013996.1, from coordinate 21,346 downwards.
GTTAGTATACATATAAAACTCCCCCATTTTATTCATGATTCTGATACTTAATGCACTCTAAAGCAGTTTTCCAAAAGTTGATCTGTTGGGTACCACAAATAAACCTTGACACTAAAGTCTTTGTAACTGTTCTCTTCTAGATGTTGTTGACATAAGGTTAGTCATATTTAATCTACTTTCATATATATATTCCCCCAAAAGATCTAGTCTGTGCCAGAAAGCACACAAATCTGGAGTAAAAACATTTAGAGTTGGTTACTACTGTATGCCAAGTACTTTTTCCATCTTATTTCTATCTTTCTCAAAAAAAATTTTTTTTAGGATTTTATTTATTTAACAGAGAGAGACACAGTGAGAGAGGGAACACAAGGAACAGAAGTGGGAGAGGGAGAAGCAGGCTTCCCGCCGAACAGGGAGCCCAATGCAGGGCTCCGTCACAGGACCTTGGGATCTTGACCTGAGCTAAAGGCAGATGCTTTTTTTTTTTTTTTAATTTATTTATTTGTCAGAGAGAGAGGGAGAGCGAGCGAGCACAGGCAGACAGAGTGGCAGGCAGAGGGAGAAGCAGGCTTCCTGCGGAGCAAGGAGCCCAATGTGGGACTTGATCCCAGGACGCTGGGATCATGACCTGAACCAAAGGCAGCCGCTTAACCGACTGAGCCACCCAGGCATCTCAAACATGTAACTAGAGCTCATCTTTTCAGATACCAAGTGGGTTGTTTTGTGCAAAAGGAAGGTTTTACCAACAAACCTTCCCAATTTGACAATTCAGCGGCAAAGAAAAATCTTCATATTTATAGCCCCTGTTTTCAGTTGATTAAAGAGAAACCAATGATCCTATTTTATCACTAACTATGATAAGACCTGAGAAAGTGTCTTTTTTTGGTTAAGTTTCAACAAGTCAAGCTCAGCTTACTGTCACAGATGATTCACTGTTAAAATTACTTTTACAAATGTGAAGCCAATTCTTCCTTAGGAGAAGGGAAATACGAAGGTCAAAGGGAATGGACAAGATATGTAACATGGTAGATGGTGCACATAAAGCTGTGTGTTCAGTACATGATTTTGGTCAATTTTCACAACACAGTGGCTGTTTTCTTGTCTATCTTACTCTGCATATAATAAAATACAGTGCTAGACCTATAATTCAAAGCAAATTTGGTAAATTCATTTTCAAGTTTCCTAAATATATGTATTTCTAATTATAAAGTTTGTATGATATATTTGCACATTTTCCTAGACTAAGATATAATACACAAACTTATGTAAGTCTTCTGTTATGCTCTTAATTTTGCCTAGATCTGACATTATCTTCATAAATATTCAATTAAACCACAAACAAAACTACTACAACTTTTTAAATCTTTCCAACTTTTAAAGAAAGAAAGCTCAGCAGCAATTCCATAAAATGGAAGAGGTATCAGTTCCTTACTTTCTTTTGCTTTTTGTGTGAATTGTTTGAAAAACACTGGAAGCTGACATGAGGTTTTCTATATACTGTCCAAGAATTTGGTTTTCTGATTTTAGCTTCCGATTTTCTTCCTTAACTGCACCTGCTCTTCAGAGAGATCTCCAAGTGTGTGCTGATGTTTCAGCAATTAACTAATTAAAGTTGTGATTTGTCCTCCAGCTCCAGTTGATTTTCAGTATCAGCTGTATCCATGTTGGCATTCATCATCTTGGGCAACACGTTTTGGGCCTTGGATATAAAATTCTTGATGAATGGCCCCCCTTTGGAGGTGCTGGGAGGGAGATGGACCAGGAGGACACCTCAGACCTCCTCAATACAGGGACCAACTGACCTCAAAAAATATTTTTTTAAAGATTTTATTTATTTGAATGAGAACAAGTGAGGGAGAATGCATAAGCAGGGGGAACAGCCAAGGGAGAGGGAGAAGCAGGCTGCTGGCCGGAGAATCAGGGAGCCTGACACAGGGCTTGATCCCAGGACCTGAAGGCAGATGCTTAACCAGGTGAGCTACCCAGGCGCCTGTATTTTTTGATGAATGAATAAAATCACTGGTCTGGAGCAGTCAGGGCCATCATGTGCTTGATGCACACTAGTGATTCAAAGGTTCGTCTAACATAGATTTGAGTCCAACATTTTTTTCCTAATTAATATCATGCTAGGATCCTTATATCTTGTTGAAAATTTTTATCACCAGTTCTACCTTCAAGTACTTTAACAAACCACACACATTGAGAGACTGTTATCAGTGTAGATGACTAGTAAGTAGTTCTATCATTCATATCTGTGTTTTCACCATAGTATTAGGTAAAAATCCAATTTATTTTCAGATTCTTGATTATTCAACAATACCTTTCCTTGTAAAAATACACTTTGATATCTTGATTGCCTCTTTTTGAATTAAAACAGATTCAACCTACCCTGCTGTGCCATGTTCCACCAAGCGGCCCTTGTCTCAGGAGCTCTGCCTCCCATGGTGATTCTGAAGCTAACTTTGATGATTCTTCAAGCATTTTTTTTCTCTGTTTGTTTGATTGTGTTTTTGAAGCATTCCTCAAAACCAGGATTTCTTTCTTCCTTTTTTAACTTTCAAAGTGTTTCCAAAATTGTCTTAAATATTATATATGCAATGAGATATTTTCATGGAGCTATGTCTCAGGACTTTTCCATTCATTGCCCATCAGGTCAGGCTCATTTGCATTTCCACAGTGATTAAAGACCTATATTTTACATGAATAGCAATATATACCTTAAAAATTTGTGGCCAACTGTAGTGGTCATTTTGAGTTCCCTGGTTGTGGTGGGACTGTACCATGATGTTTGGAGCCATCAAATTCCCTGTGATTTACCCTCTGCTTCAAGATTATTCTGCATTTCCCTTGTTATCTTTTACATTTTTATCAATTAAAAGCTTTTGCTCCAAATATTACTGTTCGTGACCACTTCTCAGTACTTCCAACTGAAATTATAATTAAATATATTTTTGAAACAATAAATAGAGAGTGGCAATTAGTTCTCTAAAGTCAGAATCTCAAGACTTGTTGCTATTTTCAGAGTAACTTCAAGGAGATATTTAACTACACATGGTTTCCTGTTTGTAAATAGAACATTTGTCCAAAATACATTTGTGGTAGGAAGTTTAATCACTTTGTGGGAGCCAGTGGTGTTGTGTGTATGTTGGTGTGTGGATGTTCAATCTAAGAAAACATACTAGTTTGTTAAAAAAGAACACACCTTTTTTTTTTTTAACTGACCTACTTTTTTAGAGAAGCACTAGTCAGTCTTAGGGTCAGAAGTTATTCATGTCACTCGTGATCATGGCATGTGTAAATTCACCTTGATCTGGTTGTAGTGATAATGATACTTTGTTCTGCAACAACTCTAAAATACCACACTTTCCAGTCACTCAGTGCAAGTGAATACTTTTTATTTGGCAGATTAAAAAAATTTGTTGGCTTAGAATAATAGGATTTAGCTTGTGACTAAGAGCACTTGAGCCAAGTATACTAACACAGCAGCCCAAGATGTTCAAACCTACCTTGTTCTTCCTGAGGCTGCAGATGTACTTTTGCTCACTGCACAGCTTTGCACTGCATCCCAGTATGAGAAACAGAGATGCAGGAAGAGCAGAGCCAAATCCCAGAGCATACCTTGAATTAGGGGTAAATGGAAGAAAAGGCCCAGAGAACCAGAGAAAAGACTCTGGAAGGTAAGAGGAAAATCAGGATCATCCAGAGTAATGCAGGTGAGGCAGGAAGAAATCTTTAAAATAAGATCAGTGAGGGGTGCCTGGGTGGCTCAGTTGGTTAAACATGTCCCTTCAGCTAAGGTCTGATCTCAAGGTCCTGAGATGGAGCCCCACATCCCATCCGGCTCCCTGCTTAACAGGGAGTCTACTTCTCCCTTTCCCTGCTGCACCCTCATGCTTGTGCTCTCTCTCTCTCTATCTCACTCTCTCTCTTTCTGTGTCAAATAAATAAATAAAATCTTAAAAAAAAAGAGCATTGGTCAGTGGAGAAAAATAAGAACAAATACAGGCCTTTGGAGCTCAAGTTCTAGGCTATTATTGGTGTGGGGGCTGCAGCTGAATTTACCAGGAGTTAATGAGTCAGGAAGCAAGTTCAGCTGTAAATATTAATCACTCTTTCAAAAGAAGACTGGCATTGAAGTAATGAAGACAAAAAGCACAGATGCTTAAGGACTTGTAAGAATTAAGAAAATGGCTGAGGCAGAGAAAGAATTTAAAGTGGAAAGTAGTAATAGCTAACAATATTTTAGTACTTACTATGTACCAGACAGTTGCTAAATGCTTTAACTAATTTAATCTTCATAACACAACTGTGACAGAAGTACTTCTATTATTATCTGTATTTGGAGTGAAGGGACTAAGGCACAAGGAGGTTACATAACTTGCTTAAGGTGGTACAAACAGGCAGTGGTGTCAGGATTTAAAACCGGAAGTGTTATCTCCAGGGAACTTGCTCTTAACCACTTCACCCTATTGCTGCTCTGTGCTAGAGAGAAAGAGACATTCAGTGGAGTGTCTGAGGTGGTCACAGGTCAGGATGAGAAGTCAGCAACAGAGGAGAAGGAACAAGATGAAGATGTGTGAGAACTTAGTATTTTTGAAATAGAGAAGGGGAGGATGTGACAAGTTAGTGGCTTCCACTTGGGACAGAAAGAAATACCTTGCTAGCTAGAGGACCAAGAAAACAAAAGAGCCTAAGGAAAATAGAATGAATTATAATAATCACTGTGTGACATGTGATAGGGAGTCACTTGAGGAGATTAGTAATTACCAGATAGCACTGGGGGTGGGGGGCAGCGTAGGCGGAGGAACACGCTTGTAGTGGATGGTGTCATCTTTGCAGCTATATGTGGAGGAGAAGGAAGGTGTTGGGGTGTCACAAGGTGTGGTGACTTAGAGAGCTGAAATGCTTTCAGGAGCATCTCTGTCTTTAACAGAAGAGAGTAAGTATGGCAGAAAGTTGTAGCTATAGTGGATTTGCAAACTTTGTAATAGATTACCATTAAAAGAAGGACTTTTAAGACCTTATCTAAAAGACTGTAAAATTCTTGAGCCTAGGCACTCTCCATACCTTCAGTTAATTTCCCACTTCTCCTACTGCAGTATTTCTCATGTTATAGGAATTCAATAAGCACAGTGGTTTTACTGGTTTTTTTGGAGGATTGGAGGGAACCTAGTGAGGTAGAGATAGCAGAAGAGTCTGTCTGAAGAAATGTTTTATTCCATCTTCTAAGTTAAGTCATTCTCAGAAAATGAGCTCTTTTTAGGGAAAATGAAGCTGCCAGATCCAGTCCCATAATGACTTTTCAAGCTGTTGTATCCGCAGATACAACCACAGCTGGCAGACAGCAGCCATTAATGCAGCTTCAGGGATAAAGGGGGGAGGGAGATATTGGGTCATATTAATTATATATAGGTATTCAATATTCACCACTAGTATGTGCTTCTAGATGATGAGCTTGAAATGGTCCACCACCAGAATACATTAAAGACAGAGTCAGCTAATTTTGGGGGTAGGCGGCGTGAGGGGGTTGGTGGCAGAAGGACAATGTCTAACTTTACAGAAATGTTAGTAACAAGTATGCCTGGTGCATTTAGTGCTCTTGTATCTATCACAGAGTCCCAGAAAATTGACTTGGAAGTTGACTTCAGACTTTCATTTGGTGTGCTAATGAGAGTATAAAATTTGTACTCTTCACATAAATAAACAGACTCTCAAATGTGTTATTTTTCTGCCTTGACAGATGGATCACATGCTCAAAATTACAGTGAAATTTTACTCTGAGCAGCTTTGCACAGCACTCAGTATCCACTCTTTTGTTTGCCACATGTTATGACAGTGCCTGTGCCCTGAGCCTGGGTCTCAAGGTAGCTACAGCATGACATTTTCTCAGAACACAGATAGGCAGGATTTAATTGACCTCATTATTCTCAGATTCTCAAAGGCTTCTGTGGCTATGCCCATTCACTAATACTGTTCTCTTGGGCTGTAGAGCTGTGTCCAGTTATTCTTGTTGCATGTCATTGAGTGACTCAGTGACACTTGCTGCAGCCCTTCTTGCATTCCAATGATTCCATTCCTGAATTCAGCATGACTTAGAGACTCTAGGGGCAAAATGGTTTATTGTGTAAGAGAGCTGAGCTTCCTTTTTCCCTTAGGGTATCTTTGTCTGGGTTTAGCCCTCTTCACTATTTTTAAAAGTATGTCTTTAAATGAAGGCTGACACTGTAAGATCACCTAATAGCTGCTCTACCTATGAGAAATCCCCTAATGATCATTATTTAAAATGAAACATGATCCCTTATAATTGGTCTGAATGAAACTATGGCTTCGCTGACTGGAGGTTGGCAAATTCCAAGTTATAGGTTGCTCTTGAACTGCCCTCAGAGCTAAAACTCTGAGAAAGATTAAGCTCATGTCCAGGATGGGAGAGAGAGTGGCTGGGGAAAAAAAGGAGATGTGACTTAAAACAATAATTTATTTTTCTCCTCACAGTTTGTTAGGTCAGAAATTTGGGCAGTGATTGATTGGGTGATTCTTCTACTTCGTGTGGTATCAACCCAGTTGCATCCATTTGGCATCCATTCTTGGAAAAGTCCAAGAATCCTTCACCCACATGCACTCTGCTTCATGGCTTTTCTGTCTAGTCTCTCTTTCTCTCTACATAGTAGTCAGTATTCTCCAGAGAAACAAAACTAACATGATCAGGATATGTACACACACACACACACACACATACTGATTTTAAGGACCCGGCTCAAATGATTTCTATCCTATTAGAGGATAGAAAGTCCAAAAGCTGTAGGGTAGGCTGGCAGGCTGGAGACGCAGGAAGATTCGATATTGCCTCTCAAGTATGAAGGCAGACCACTGGAAGAATTCCCTCTTCCTTCGGAGACCTCAGTCTTTATTATTATTTTTTTCTTAAGGCATTTAGCTGATTGGATGAGTCCCATCTAGTTATGGAGGATAATCAGCCTTACTCAAAGTCTACTGAAGAAATGTTAATCTCATCTAAAAAATACCTTCAAAGCAACATCCAGATGTGTTTGACCAAATAGCTAGGTATTGTGACCTAGTCAAATTACCACATAAATTCCACAATCCAACTCTCCATGTGGTTCTTCATCACTCAGTAGTCTAGCCCAAGCTTCTATTTATACCATGCTGGCTGCCTTTCCAGGTAGAGGAAGTAGAATCTGTCATGCCTGGGCTCGGAACTCTTAGGACATCATTCCATTGCATTCTCTCAGTCAAAGCAAGTCACAGCCCTAGCTTATTGTCCATCAGAAGAAAAAATATGACATGTAAGGAGCAGCATATGTGCAAAGGGAAGAGAGGAATGGTTGTTGACTAACAATACAGTTTTCCCTCTGACTAAGCAATTCATGTCTTTCCCTGAAAGTTTCATTGCATTACAGTTTTAGTTCCCAGATTCTAGGTCCAGTATCATACCATATAAATCAAATACATTTGAAGTTGAGGCTCTTCAGATATAACTTCTCTTGATCCAGAGACTTGATCTCTCAAGAGATTAATAAAATCTCTGTACGTTCCTCTCCCCCGATGTACGTTCATCACATACAGTGATGAAACAGGTATTAAGTTTCTCTGGCCATAGACCTGGGCACTGAAAAGAGGGAAATATGGAGCACACAGCACTTAATGTTTCAAAGCAATTCTGAAATCCAACTGGAAATATGTTACCAATTCCCTCAAATCTAGGGACAAGAAATGTTTCCTGAGGGGCGCCTGGGTGGCTCAGTGGGTTAAAGCCTCTGCCTTCAGCTTGGGTCATGATCCCAGGTCCTGGGATCGAGCCCCGCATCGGGCTCTCTGCTCGGCGGGGAGCCTGCTTCCCCCCACCCCCCGCCCCGCTCTCTGCCTTTCTCTCTGCCTACTTGTGATCTCTGTCTGTCAAATAAATAAATAAAATCTTTAAAAAAATGTTTCTTGAAAAAGACCCAATTCTTTGCCTGTGATTTTCCATTTAATTGCTCTCAGTGGATCTTGACTCTGTCCTCTAAGTCATCTTTCCTTTTATATAAGAAATGACCCATGTTTGCAGCTAAGTAGCTTTCTCAGGCTTTTTTATGTCAGTAAAAGTTTGGAGGCCTCTTTTCATTTTGTTCAGCTTCTTTCCCTTTCAGTTCAAGATGATACGTTTCCTTTAAAAGCTTTGTGGTTTTCCCATGTAGTCAATTACATTTCTGTCCATTAAGTAAAACATACTTGCACAAATCTCCTTAAGACAATTTTTTGCTTTAGGCTGAGAGTCAAGATGTTAGGGAGCAACATCCTTAAGGATTTTAGAATTTCTTGTCTTCTGGCTGACTGGATCTTAAAAGGGTCTTAAGAGATTTCTTTCTGCCACATTCTTGAATTGATAATTACCTGGAGGCCACATTTTTTAAATTATATGGTGTAGTTACCATACAGTACCTCAATAGTTTTTGAAGTAGTGTTCCATGATTCATTGTTTGGGTATAACACCCAGTGCTTCATGCAATATGTACCCTCCTTAATACACATCACTGGGCTAACCCTTCCCCCCTCCCCACTAAAACCCTCAGTTTGTTTCCCAGAGTCCATAGTCTCTCATGGTTCATGTCCCCCTGATATCCCTCCCTTCATTTTCCCCTTCCTTCTCCTAATGTCTTCCATGCTATTCCTTATGTTCCACAAGTAAGTGAAACCATATGATAATTGACTTTCTCTGTTTGACTTATTTCACTTAGCATAATCTCCTCCAGTTCCATCCATGTTGATGAAAGTTTGGTATTCATCCTTTCTGATGGCTGAGTAATACTCTATTGTGTATATGGGCCACATCTTCTTTATCCATTCATCTGTTGAAGGGTATCTTGGCTCTTTCCACAGTTTGGCTATTGTGGACATTGATGCTATGAACATTGGGGTGCATATGGCCCATCTTTTCACTACATCTGTATCTTCAGGGTAAATACCCAGTAGTGCAATTGCTGGGTCATAGAGTAGCTCTATTTTTAACTTTTTGAGGAAGCTCCACACTGTTTTCCAAAGTGTGTTTGGAAGTGTGTGAGGAGCCTCCACACTGTTTACCAACTTGCATTCCTACCAAGTGTAAGAGGGTTACCCTTTCTCCACAACCTCTCCAACATTTGTTGTTTCTTGCCTTGCCAATTTTGGCCATTCTAACTGGTATAAGGTGGTATCTCAATGTGGTTTTGATTTGAATTTCCCTGATGGCTAATGATGATGAATATTTTTTCATGTCTGTTAGCCACTTGTATGTCTTCTTTTGAGAAGTGACTGTTCATGTCTTCTGCCCATTTTTGGACTCGATTATTTGGTTTTTTTGGGTGTTGAGTTTGAGTTCTTTATAGATCTTTGATATCAGCCCTTTATCCATAGTGTCATTTGCAAATATCTTCTCCTATTCCACAGGTTGCCTCTTTGTTTTGTTGACTCTTTCTTTTGCTGTGCAGAAGCTTTTCATCTTGATAAAGTCCCAAAAGTTCATTTTCACTTTCGTTTCCCTTGTCTTTGAAAGAAGTTGCTGTGGTCAATGTCAAAGAGGTTACTGCCTATGTTCTTCTTTAGGACTTTGATGGATTCCTCTCACATTGAGGTCTTTTATCCACTTAGAGTTTATCTTTATGTATGGTGTAAGTGTACAGCTGTCCAGTTCTCCAGCACCATTTGTTGAAGAGATAGTATTTTCCCATTAAATATTTTTTCCTGCTTTGTTGAAGATTAGCTGACCTTAGATTTGAGGGTCTATGTCTAGGCTCTTCATTCTGTTCCATTGATCTATGTGTCTCAACACTCCACTCTCAACAATAGACAGATCATCTAAGCAGAAAATCAACGAAGAAACAAGAGCTTTGAATGACACACTGGACCAGATGGACTTCATATACAGAACATTCCACCCTAAAGCAATAGAATACTCATTCTTCTCAAGAACACATGGAACTTTCTCCAGAATAGACCACATACTGGGTCACAAATCAGGTCTCAGCCAATACCAAAAGACTGAGATTATTCCCTGCATATTCTCAGACCACAATGCTTTGAAACTGGAACTCAAGAAGAAAAAATTTGGAAGAAATTCTAACACTTGGAAGCTGGAGACCGCATTTTAAGAGCAGCTCTCAGGATTTGATCAGAGGCTATTTTCTACTCTGAGAACCTTTTGCTATCTGGAGGGCTGAAAAGGAGTAATAATTATATTTTCTAACCCAGCAGGACCTGGGTTGGACTTTGTGTCTTAAAACAACAATTTATTATTTCTTATGGGCAAGACTTGTCTGAGAAAGTCTTCTGCTCTATGTGGTGTTAAATCACTAGCTGGTCTGGGCTGGGAGTTCCAAGAAAGCTTCAGTCCTCTACATGGCACCTCTAAGCTCATCTACATTGCTTCTACATGTAATAAGCTTGGGCTTCCTTGCAGCATGCCAGACTCAAGTTTGTCAGGGTTTTTATATGGTACCTAGCTACAAGAGATGTTTTAAATGAACAAATCCTGATCAATGTACAGGAGCTTATGAACCCTTTGCTTGTATCATGTCTGCCAATGTCACTTTAGCTGAAGCCACTCATATAGCTAAGTAAGAATCAGCATGGGAGAGACAACATAAGGACAAGTATGACAGAAGGTAGCAGTTATTGAGGGGCACCCATATAACAGTCTCCACAGAGAATGATTTTATTGCCAGACAGAAATAAATCTGTCACCTCCTTCTACCTTTTATTAGTGGTATGACTTAGGGCAAATTGCTGTATGTTTCGGCTTCTTGTGTGCTGCCTATAAAATAAAAAACATGATATAGTCATTACTAGATTTTTGTGAGGCCTGTGCATAGACATAGACATGAATGAACACAGTACACACAGTAGTACTCAACAAATTGTTAGTACATTTTAGGAAGGACAGGTAGACATAAAAGAAGGTAAGTTCTTGCCCAAAGGCTATTGACCTTGGTAGAGATGGGAGTTTGAAACTGGGGCTCAAAGTGGCATGGGAATGTATGTGATATTGAAGATTGAAGCCAGATGATGAGTCAGGAGTCTATGTGCAAAAAAACAGGGTCAGGAAATTCTTATGGCATCAAACCAGATATGGAAGCTTAGGGAGTTGGGTAGAAATTGGAAACACAGGCTAGGAATACAGGAAATTAAGACTCAGAATACAAACAATATATTTAGGCAAATAGTTATGGGTCAGAGAGTCAAAAGAGAAATTTGGCAGTTCGCAAAGCTTTTGAGGTCAAAGACTCCAAACATTATGCAACCGAAATGAAAGATTGGTCTCAATGTGTGGGCAGATCTAGACCCACAGTTGCAAAAAGACATCTTGGATAGGGCAGATTAGTTAGGTAGCTCCTGACATTGGAATTCATTTAGATTTTCATGAGCTTCTCATCCCTTCAATTAATTCAATGATCTAGTGTTTATTTGCTTGGGAAGATGTTGTTTTCCTAAGGATAGTTCATTGTGAACATCTTATCTTTCCTCATTCTGACTATTATTTCAGTCTAAATTCTCATGTATCTTATAAAGTCATTTTGTACTTTCATTTTTCATTGAAATATTCTGAATAGAATGAAATAGAATAATTTAATATGTTTAGGCAAAGTACAGTTTCTCGTTTGAAAAAGGGAAAATTTAGAGTGGCATTTAAAAAAAACACCTTTTTTTTTTTTTTAAGTTGCATCTATTCATGAAGTTCAGGTCATGGGAAAAATAGGGTTTTTTTTTTCCTTCCCATTAGACCCATCACAAAAATTCTGTTAGTTTCCTTTAAAAATTTTTATTATGAATGCATGTGAGGCATTTGATAGGCATTATACTTAATGTTATTTATTTTTATATCATATCTATTTTTATGGGTTTTCTGAGAATTCTTAGCAGTGTATGAGCACACAAGTATATCTATCCTTTAGTCAAATTTATGTTAGTCCTACCTTCATGCAACCATTATCACAGTGATGACTTCATTAGTGGCAGATCTATAGCATTTAAATATATAAGTTGAATTTTTTAATGTCTAGTAAAGCATTTATTTTCTACTATCCATTTTCTTTTTTGGAACTTGGCATAAAATTTTAAACATCTATAAAAGGAAACACTATTATGAAAACTTTTGGAAAGTTAGGTCCCTTTCCTGGCCCTCATGAATGACACCCCATTGGTAGACATGGCTTTCTCTTTTTTCTCAGTATGATTTGTTCATATATAGAAACAGTTTAGGGGTGCCAGGGTGGCTCAGTTGGTTAAGTGTTTGCCTTAGGCTCAGGCCATGATCCTGGGGCCCAGGGACCAAGACCCACATTGGGCCCTCTGTTTAGTGGATAATCTGCTTCTCCCTCTCCCTCTGCCCCTCTCTCTCTCTCTCAAATAAATAATTTGTTTATATATATAATAATATAATAAATAATCTGTTCTCTCTCTCTCAAATAAATAAATAAAATCTTTAGAGACAGTCTAGGACAGGTATCAACAAGCTACAACTCACCAGCCTTATCTCATGCCTTATCTTTTCCTCTTATGCCATATAGGTGTTGAAATGAGGAGTCTCATGTAGGTCATTGACCCCACAGGTCAGCAGACCATGTACAGTATGGAGTCTCACCTCCAAAAGGACTGGCAGATTGGAGGAGCTTCCATCTTCTTTTGTTTGGCATTCTCTCTAAAAATTGCATCTTTTGTGAAATGATTGTTGGAACTTTTATGTTTGTAGTCCTATTGTCCTCAGTGAAGTTAACATAGGGGGCTGGAATCAGAATTGTGATCTTGTCCTCATTATTACTGTGTTTGCACTGTAAATGCCTAAAACTCAGTGCAGATTGAGATAAATTTCTCCTGTGCAATGATACAATTCAGCTAGAAGTATCTGCCTTTTATACACTTACCTTTGTATCATATGGATCATACTTTGTGCTGTTGTTGGTATAAATGAGATGGCACTTAAGAAGTTTTAACTCGAATTTGTTTTAGATAATACCAGTAACTGGATGCTCTACTAGTGTTTACTATGAAGGTTTGGAAAATCCTACTATCTTAAAATTAAAGAAAATAAAAATTTAAAACTAAAAATCTCAAAATTGCACATTAGTTAGCCACACTGTGTTATAGGAAAACATTTAGTCTGTATCATACTATTTAAAAGAACTATGACATTTCACCATGTCTTTATAAAAGATGACACAAGTGAGAAAATCACAGAGCTTTTATCAAATGGCAATGTTTTATCATATCAAATCTATCTTTGAGGACATAAAGTTTCAAAAGTTAAAAAAAAATAGTATAGGTGAGTATGGGTTTGCAGTTTTAATGACCCCCCCCAATTATTTGTTATTTCTAGTTGAGATCATTTATTAATATTTATCATGACTGATAAAGTGTCAGCTTAAGACATGATGATTTTAGGCTTTTTTTAAAGCTGTCTATATTTATGTAGAAAAAAACGAGAGATTTATCTAATGTTGAACACATTTAGAAATTTGAATTTAAGACTTTAAGCCCAACACCACCTTCAATTCTCTAGATTCTGTCTTTGACACTTAGAGTAAGGACCCAGGAATGTAACAATTTGTCTGTGTTTCCTTCTTATTTATTACAATTAAAGTATAAAAATATAATTGGTCACCTCATATATAATTTTGAAGTAGGACATTAATCACTTACACAATTAGGATCATTTACAACTTTTTCAATAATGTCTAAGAAGTTTCTTATTCATAGAACATATTAAAATTGGATACATGGAAATAAAATGGACTTTTCCCAAAGATAATATATTCCTATGAGAAAAAGTAGAATAAACATTATAAAGAAGGGAAGTTAAACTAGATGAGCCTCCACTCCCCCTCCAAAAGAGCCTACCTAATGTGAATGCAATGACCTAGTAATAACTTTTAGATGTGATTATTAAACCTCTTAAATTAATTCTAAGAAGACAAGAACAAAATGCATAAAGAACCAAGTGATCCATGCAGTAGGCTTTTCTAAGATGAAGCATGTGATCAGAATGAGACAAGAAGGTCTATAGTAGATAGACCTTATGAACAGCGTCGTATTCCTCCCCAATGTGCCAAGTTCAGCTTTCTTGGGTTTTTTTTTACATTTGACTACTCTTAACTTTGTGAGAAAATAATGTGCTGGGAAAAACTCCTGTTTGAACTAAAAAAAAAAAAATGTCCATGGTATATTGGCATTAATCCTAAATTTACCAATTCTCTATGAGTTTATTTGCATATAGGAACATGTAGCAGAATGAATTGCACTTATCATGTCCCAGCCACTGTTGTAAATTCATTACATGCTTTGTCTCATTGAATCTTTTTTTTTTAATTTTTATTTATTTATTTGACAGACAGAGATCACAAGTAGGCAGAGAGCCTGGCAGAGACAGAGAGAGGAGGAAGCAGGCTCCCTGCTGAGCAGAGCGCCCGATGTGGGGCTCGATCCCAGGACCCTGGGATCATGATCTGAGCTGAAGGCAGAGGCATTAGCCCTCTGAGCCACCCAGGCGCCCCTGTCTCATTGAATCTTAATGATAACTGCATGATGTAGGCACTATTCTCATGCCCACATTACAAATGAGGAGACATATAGAAGTAAATAACTTCCGGAAGTCTTTGAGAAAATACATAATAGTATACTAGAGATGCTTGAATAATCCCAATTTTCAGGAAAAGGAAAAAAATGAATTCCCTTCAGTTACATCCTTAGGGAGCAGGACATTAGTATTTTTTCCTTTAATTCATCTCTTCATAAATTTTCCGTTAATACTTTCTCAGAAGGCTTTTATGGATTTCTGTATAAAATTACTCCAAATCCCACTGTTCAGACTTTCTACCTACCTTCCATCTTTAATTTTTTCTTGAATACTTGACTCTGTCCAACATTCTCTGTAATTCACTTACTTATATTGGTTTTTTTTTTTTTTCCTAAAGGTTTTATTTACTTATTTGACAGAGAGAGACACAGTAAGAGAGGGAATACAAGCAGGGGGAGTGGGAGAGGAAGAAGCAGACTTCCCGCTCGGCAGGGAGCCCAATGCAGGGCTCAATCCCAGGACTCTGGGACCATGACCTGAGCCAAAGGCAGACGCTTAATGACTGAACCACCCAGATGCCCCTATATTATTTTTATTCCCCCCACATTAGTGAAATTCTAAATAGGAATTTTCGTCTGTCTGTATTTTATTTCTAGTGCTTAACATAGGCACTCAATAAATAATTATTGAATGCATGAATGAGTTTATTAATCTTAAATACAGTTCTAAAATGGATCTTTAAAAAACCTTTTTGTGAATCATAAGAAAAAGGGTGATCATATGGAATTTGTGTTAGGTCACTAATAATAAAGTATGTCAGGTTAAACTTAATTTCCTTTTCCTGAAAGACCAAGATACCAGAGGAATGCTAGGCTCACTGTCCACTTGGATTTCAGCAAGCACATCATAAAATCTTCCATATAAAATTAGGTCTAAGATGGAGAAAGGGAGTTGATGGTACCAATATACAAAGTCATAATTGAGTATCTGTGTTCATAAATTAGTGTCTGTTTACAGAAAGGCCTCTATTAACTGAGTAGAGGATTTGGTCTTTAGGTCTGTCCTATTTCCCCATTTTAAAAAATTATTTTACTTTATTTTTAAAGTAGTCTCTATGCCCAAGACGGGCTTGAACTCACAACTCTGAGATCAAGAGGGACATCCTCCAGTGACTGAGCCAGCCAGGTGTCTCTCCTGTTCACCATTTTCATCATTAATTTCAATAGTGGCATTAATGGTAAAAAGAGCGAATCCACAGAGGAGGCAAAACTGGAAGGAATAGCTAATAATGGGCATTTACAAAATTAGCATACAAAAAGTATTTATTAGACTTGAGGGGAAAAGTAAATATACTAAAACAAAACTTTAAAAACTTTAAAAAGTTTATAAAACTTTAAAACACCAAGGATAGAAGTACTAATTAATGTTGTTTGAGAAGCAATAAAGACAGAGGTGAGAACTGGTTTAATAGCATCAGGAGATTAAGGTGCTTGAAAGTAAGCATCTATCAGTAATATGACAGAAGTGCCATTTCCCCAAACATTTATTCATACTTGGGTTTCATGAATAGAACTGGATCTAAAACAGGACCGGTAATTATATGTCTCTTTGTGCTGGTTCTCCCAGACCAGAACTGGGATGCCAGTTCTGGGCAATGCATTTTAAAGAGGATATAGAAAAGCTGGAGTATATTAAAAGACTTGCTATCAATATGGAGAGAAAAGTCAAAACTGTATTACGTGAAATATATCTGAAGCTGAGTCTTGAACTTGTGGCCTTCAGATATGTTTTATATGGCCCACATGGAGTTTTTTTTAGAAATTTGAAACAGTACCAGATGCTTCAAAATGAGAAGATGTTTCCTTATATATAGGATTCTGGTTGTGCCGTTACATTCTTCTATGGAAACCAACCATGAAAGTGTGTGATCCTATCTTTGTACTCCTCTCTTCCTACTTCACTCTTTTGCTTTTAATTCCTGATCCATATACTAATCTGAGTGCTTGGCACCTGAAAGAAAAGACCCGGGAATGCATAACCTATAAAACAAGGTTGGAGGTGGGAATGATGCAAATATATCTAAAGAGCTTTCACAGGGCAGAGCAATTACACCTTATGTGTGTGACCCCAGAGAGCGGAATACTGGTGGTAATAATAAGAAGAATATTCCCATCTGATATATAGAATGACTTTCTCACAGTGACCTGAGACTTGCTATATTTTATACTTTGGTTCACCAGTATTGAGAAGAGTTTCTGACACAAACATGTTGTAAGTGGTGAATCCCATTCTAGGAATTACTAGAATGTAAGCTCTCTGAGAGCAGAGATCTTTGTCCATTTTGTTTATAGCTATATCTAAGTACCTAAATCAGGAGGACCGCATAGTAGGTGCTCATTAAGTATTCATACATTCCATGAATCGAATATTGAAGGAGGAATCATGGTATACTTGCTATACTGTAGGAAAAATCAATTAGCTGTACATGTAGGGCATCATGGACTAAGGGGAATAAATGCCAAAAGATGGTATTTAAAGTCACTTCCACCACTGAGAATCTATCAGACAAGTGACGTGGAATGAAATTATGTATTTTACTTCAAATATTAAACATAGTAACAGTAAAGTAGAATGTGTATTTGTAGTAACAAACCTGAGAGGTAAAACAGCCAATTATTTATTTATGGTATGGACTAGAAAGTGATTTTCTGGATTTTTTACATTGCAATAATCTATTGTTTAAGATTCTTCAGATACTTGCCTGTATGTCATGTTCATATTGATGTCTGTGTTTATTCTGCTTTTTAGCTGTTAATCATTCCCATGTGATGAAAATACATTTTTATCTCCTCATATTTCTAATCTAACTTACAAAATCCATGTTGCCTTGAGGTTTGGAGTGATTTGTTATTCTCTCCTTCAAGGAAACCAAGATAATAAATCAAACCATTGGGAACTGGCTTCAATTTTCATTGTTCAGGGCAGTTATTGAAGGCAATGTTCTGAAAAATCATCTTATAACTAACCTAGAAAACATTTGGAGGCCAAAATGTGCCAAAGGAACAAAATTGTCTACTTTTTAAATGTTTTGTTGTGAAAATTCTATGCACCTTTTATTGTGAAGCTCTAGCAATTTTACTATTCTCAAAATCAAGAAAGAAGAGAAATTACTTTATAACCTTGAAGGAAAGAAAAGTATGAAGTCCTGATTTTGAGTGCCAGGGATGCATGTATTTGGAGTATAGGTTTGGGGGCATGTTTGCTAACTATGAAAAGCAATAGCTTCTTAAATTCTGGGAAACTTTCAGTTTACTTGAAGGGAATATTGTAATTGATTTTTGCTAAATGCTATTTATAAGGGATAACATTATCCTCTGAGTATCTGGTTTTAAGACAAAGAAAGAAAAGCAGCACCTAATTGTGTAAAGTTAATGGAGACCTGGTGGTGAGATTAGATCTATTAATTAGATCTATGAACTGTTTTTGTAGCACATAAGGAACGATAGAGAAACTCCAATCACAGAGTGGTACCCGTAACCTTAGACTTCCATGTTGTTGTTCTGTTCATCATCAGGCCATCATCATCCCATCACCACCACCATCATCATCATGTATGGAATGTACACAGCCACTATCTCTGAGAAATACTTAGCAGTGTATGCAGCTGTTTTCATTCGTTTTCACAGCTTCCTCATAGAGCACGGTGAACATACAGCTTTAACACCAGTTTTAGAGTCAGCCTTCAGTAAAAGGGTGATAACAGCCACTGTGACTCTTCTGTTTGAGGGGACCCTCTTCTTTGTACAGCATCTTATTTCTCCTTCCTTGACTTAAAGAAAATCCTTATGAGTTTTTATATTTTAGAAAATATATAATGGAAAATTTCAAAGATAGGAAAAAGTAGAGAGAAGAGTGTAATATACCCAAAGTGCTCATCACCCAGCTTTAGGAATTCTAACTCCATAGTCTACTCTTGGTTTTTTTTTTTTTTTTTTAATTTATTTATTTGTCAGAGAGAGAGGGAGAGAGAGCGAGCACAGGCAGATAGAGTGGCAGGCAGAGGCAGAGGGAGAAGCAGGCTCCCTGCCGAGCAAGGAGCGTCCCAGTCTACTGGTTTAATCTGTATCCCTACCCATAGTTCTCTCTGCTAGGATGATTTTGAAGCAAATCCAACATATAATATTACTTCACCTGTAAATATCTTATTATGTGTCTAAAATAGACTTTTTAAAAAATTATATCAATATGAAAACACCTTACATTTTTGTAGTAATTTCTTAATGTCAAATTTGTCTGACTAAAAATAATTTTTGGTTTATTTAACATGAGTTCTAAACAAGGTTAATAGATCAAAGTTATTATATCTTAATTCTCTTTTAGACTATAAATTTCTCTCTTCCTCTTTGCAGTTCTTTATTGAAAAAGCTGGGTCATATATCTTAAAGAGTTTCTCACAGATTGGATTTTGTTGATTGCTTTCCTATGGTGTTGTTCAACATATAAACCTGTCTCTTTGGGACGCCTGGGTGGCTCAGTTGGTTAAGTGGCTGCCTTTGGCTCAGGTCATGATCCCAGCGTCCTGGGATCGAGTCCCACTTCAGGCTCCTTGCTCAGCGGGGAGCCTGCTTCTCCCTCTGCCTCTGCCTGCCACTCTGTCTGCCTGTGCTCGCTCGCTCTCTCTGACAAATAAATAAATAAAATCTTAAAAAAAAAAAACCTGTCTCTTTAACTTTCTATAATTAGTAGTTAGATATAAAGGCTTGATAAATGACTTACTTTTCATTATTGGGAGGGGCATAAATGTATTTTGAAATGTAGCTTTTTCCTCATATTTTCATTTACTACAGACATGAGATACTAACCATAACTACTTTCACTGCATTGATTGTTGTTTTATCACATCTAATTCTTTTTTTTCCCATAGCCTCAACCTTCCCTTGCCCCCTTATATTTCTTAAATTCTTACTCTTTTTTGTGCCTCTTCTTCTTCCTTCCTTGTCTCTTTGAAACTTTTCCATCTTATTCACCTCCAAGTTTCTTGCCAGTATTGCCGGTGGAGGGAGAAGAGGAGTAGAGTGACAATGACAGGAGACAAAATGTGTGGGGATGGTAAGTCAGGGAAATGGTCACATCTTTTGACAAAGAATGCAGTAATGTTCGCTAGTTAGTTCTTTGGTTTAAAAATTCTGTTATGTGTAATTGGTTTTGAATGTGGGTGCTTTAGACAACCCTAAGGAAATAACCTAAGATAATCATTATGATGTATTTCCTTCTAGTCTGTTAGTTTGGATGTGAGAGAGAACAAAGGAGAAATACCAGTTTTGAGAACAATGTGTTATCTATCGTATTGGCTCCTACTTTTTTCATTTGACAAAATGCTATCTAAATTTCTCCAATAAATTCTTTTTAGTAGCTACTTAATATTATATAGATGTATTTTTAAGGTAATTTCCTTATAGCTGGGGAATTTTTGGTTGTCTCGAAGTATTTACCCTTAATCATGTTACAAATAATATCCTTATTTAAAACCTGGAGCTGCATTGTTAACAACCTTCTAAAATTAATTTCCAAAGAAGTGGTAAAATGAGGTTAAAGGGCATGAATGGCTTCTAATGCTTTTAACGCACACTTCAAACTGACTTTTTAGAAAGTTTCTGTCATATTTTTCCCTCTAATTGTACATGCTCTTGATTATCATAGTTTTATTATCAGTAAAAAAGTTGTCAACAAAGGTGCCTGGTTAAGCCTCTGACTTTGGCTCAGGTCATGATACCAGGGGCCTGGGATCGAGCCCCATATCAGGCTCCCTGCTCAGAGTGGGTCTGCTTCTCCCTCTGCCTCCCTGGACTTGAGCTCATGTTGTCTCTCTCTCTCAAATAAATAAGTAAAATCTTGGAAAAAAAAGTTGTCAACATAGCCAGTCAATATTATTAGAAAGATGACTCATTTTTTTTCCTGTGAATTGTTGTTAATGTTCTGACCTAATTTTTCCATTGAGAGAAGAGTGTTTTCTTTACTAATTTGTAAAGATTTTACATATTAAGGATATTAACCATTTGGCATACCTATTGCTAGTATTTGCTATTTATCATTTACTTGAGGCAGTTTTTAATATTTTAAAATTTACTTCATTTGTCATTTCTTCCACTGTTATTGTGCTTATAAACACATTCCCATCCCAAGAATAATTAAATGTTTACTTATATTTTATTTTTGTGGCTTACTTTTTTTTTTAAAAAAGCACTTTACAAAACTTATTATCTTAATGATAATTTTTAAGTTAACTTTCTACACATTATTGTGAAACAGCTTTCTAGACCATTTTTATGTTGCAAAACTGAAACTATATCCATGTGGAGCAAATCCCCTTTCCTTTTCCCCCCAACTCCTGGAAGCCACCATTTTACTCTCTAAGAGTTTGACTACTGAGATACATCATACAAGTAGAATCATTTAGTATTTGAGATTATTATGACTAAATTATTTCACTTAGTGTAATGTCCTCAAGGTTCACCTGTGTTGTAGCATGTGACAGGATTTTCTTCTTTTCTAAGGCTGAGCCATAGTCTATTTTTTTTTTAGCTATCTTTTTTTTAATTTTTATTTTTTTTATAAACATATTTTTATCCCCAGGGGTACATGTCTGTGAATCGCCAGGTTTACACACTTCACAGCACTAACCATAGCACATACCCTCCCCAATGTCCATTACTCCACCCCCCTTTCCCGACCTCCTCCCCCCAGCAACCCTCAGTTTGTTTTGTGAGATTAAGAGTCACTTATGGTTTGTCTCCCTCCCAATCC
>PISX010013995.1:0-54630 GCA_004024625.1 Mellivora capensis | reverse complement strand
TTCCCAATGTCTGTATTGATTAGGTCCCTAGCCTTTGGTACTGTCTCTTGTTCTTTGTTTTGTGGTGAGTTTTTCCGCCTTGTCATTTTTTCCAGATAAGATTATATGAAGGAGCAAATAAAATACTAAAAGGGTGGCAAAGACCCTAGGAAAATGCCCTTTAAAGAAAAAATTGAATTAACTGCAAGACTAAAGAATCGTGGGGAGAAAGCCATGAATTCCACGCTTTGCTTTCTTCTCCTCTGGAGTTCCACTGCTCTCCTTGTTACGTGAACTTGGTCTTGGCTGGAATTCTTTTGATCTTCTGGGGGAGGGGCCTGTTGTAGTGATTCTCAAGTGTCTTTGCCCGAGGCAGAGCTGCACCGCCCTTACCAGGGGCCGGGCTGAGTAATCCGCTCGGTTGTGCTTTCGGGAGCTTTTGTTCCCTGAGCGCTTTCCATAGAGTTCCGGAGGAAAGGAATGAAAATGGCGGCCTCCCAGTCTCCGGCCCGGAAGAGCTGAGATTTCGGGGCTCCACTCCTCAGAGGAAAGCCCCGGCTACTCCCATCTCCCTCGCCTCTGGCCGCGCTCCGAGCTCACCCAGCCTGCGACCGGTTCAAGGTAACCCCGAGCTGAGAGCTCACTCCTCGGCTCTGTCTCTGTGGCCGGCTTCCCGCTCTGATACCTGCGAGCTCTGCGACACTCAGACACCCCCGATCCTTCTGTGACCCTGTGGGACCTGGGGCCACGCTGACCCCACGTGGGCTTCACCCCGGTTTAGCCTCTGGAGCGATGTCCCTCTGTGGAGCAGACTTTTAAAAGTCCCGATTTAGTGCTCCGTTGCTCCGCCGCTTGCCGGGAGCCGGCCCCTCCCCCGCGGTCTATCCTCCCGTCGCTTTCGATTCACTTCTCCGCCAGTCCTACCTTCCAGAAAGTGGCCGATTTTCTGTTTCCAGAATTGCTGTTCTTCCTCTCTTTGATCTTCCGTTGGATTTGTAGGTGTTCGCAATGGTTTGATAAGCTATCTAGCTGATCTCCTGCTACCTGATGTCGTCTCAGCGGCTACTTCTCTGCCATCTTGCTTGTTTCCCTGGAGACATATCTTGAAAGAAGTTGCTGTGGCTGATATCGAGGAGGTTACTGCCTATGTTTTCCTCTAGGATTCTGATGGATCAATGAAACTAGAAGCTGGTTTTTTGAAAGAATCAATAAGAGCGATAAACCATTGGCCACACTAATACAAAAGAAAAGAGAGAAAGTTCATATTAATAAAATTATGAATGAAAAGGGAGAGATCACAACTAACACCAAGGAAGTAGAAACAATCATCAGAAGTTATTATCAACAGTTATATGCGAATAAGTTAAACAACCCAGATGAAATGGATGCATTCCTGGAAAACTATAAACTCCCAAAATTGAACCAGGAAGAAATTGACAACCTGAACAGACTGATATCTAGTAACGAGATTGAAGCAGTGATCAAAAACCTCCCAAAAAACAAGAGCCCACTTTCAAAGAAGAAATAACACCTATTCTCCTGAAGCTGTTTCAAAAAATTAAAGCAGAAGGAAAACTTCCAGACTCTTTTTATGAAGCCAGCATTACCCTGATCTCCAAACCAGGCAAAGACCACACCATAAAGGAGAATTTCAGACCAATATCACTGATGAATATGGATGCTAAGATTCTCAACAAGATCCTAGCAAACAGGATCCAACAGCACATTAAAAAGATCATCCACCATGACCAGGTGGGATTCATCCCTAGGTTACAAGGATGGTTCAACATTTGCAAATCAATCAATGTGATAGAACAAATCAATAAGAGAAGAGAAAAGAACCACATGGTCCCCTCAATTGATGCAGAAAAAGCATTTGACAAAATCCAGCATCCATTCCTGATTAAAATGCTTCAAAGTATAGGGACAGAGGGAACATTCCTTTTGTATTGTTTTTAATACCTAATAAGAACTGACTGCAGGCCATAAGTATGTCAATATAAAATGAACAAAGAGAAGACACTGATTAGGGGTCCTGTTTGAAAGACCTGAACATGCATGCCACTATGAACTGAATATTTATGTCCTTCCTCTCCCCAAGTTCATATGCTGAAGCTCTAACCTGCACTGTGACTATATTTGGAATAATGAAGAAATTAAGGTTAAATGAAGTCATAAGGGTAGGGCTTATTTTGTAGTGGTGGATCAACTACAGGGAGCTGAAGTCCAATCCCATTCAAGAAATGGCTTAAGCAGAAGTGAGAACCAGTTTTTTCTTCCAGAGCAAAACTGCCACAAACCAACATATACTGAGAACAGAGATGGCAGTTGTGGAAGAGATAGGAAATGGGAGAATTGATTAAATATTTCTTTGTGTGTTACTGATCCCCCAACCTTGACACCTGGGCAAATTGTTCTCAGGCTTAAATCAGACAAAGGATCTTAATGAATTGAGTAATCTTCCTAGAAGGTCAAGGCCTTCAGAGTGGGGATTGAGCTCCAGAGCAGAACTACATATTTTGGCTTTTGACTCTTCCCTACCTGTATGTGTAGTGATGCTTGCAGGTCAAAATGTCCACCTAAGATCACAGAGCTTGCGGTTACATCAACCATTTAAAGGAAAGGTCAGTGATTTCAGAGAAAACCTACATATGTTAACTGAATCCAGGAACTTGTCTATTATAAACAATTTTAACCAGACAATCAAGTTTCCTTGGTATTTGGGAAAAAATAGCTGCACAAAGAAGTCATATCTAGAAGAACAAACAGAACATCTCACTTGGAGGAAATAGATAATCAAAAAATATAAAAGCTCTTTAAAAAGGATACTAATACTTCCCAGTTTGCATGACAACCTTGGTTTCTGTTTTCCTAGCTTTTTATTGATAACACACCTTTTTTTACTGTCAAAAGTGCCAGGTTTAGACAACATATGATATGATCTTCTTAAATTTATAAGAATTTTATTATCTTCTAAAAGATTTATGAAGATAGTATATCGATTATAAAACAAGAACAATGAAACAAACCTTCAAACTCCAAACCAAACCAAGTGAAAGTGAAACTTCTAAGCCCAAGAAGACCTTGAAAATAAACAAAAATTATTACTTAACTAAGTATTTAATAGGAAGGCCAAGAAAGAGTTAAGAAACTCTCAAGAACATATAGCAAGAAGATAGAAAATAAGAGAAAATGTTGAGCTCTAGGAGATCAATCCAGAAGACACAAAGTCAAAACAATATACTTGAAATAAGATGCAATTTTAGAACACAAGAATAAAGAGAAAATCCTAAAATCTTCCATAAACAATGAATAGCAACAACAAAAACAAGCCTCCTTACAAAGGAAATAGAGTCAAACCACTATTAGACATCATTTCAGGCTGTGGACATATCCATTGAAATCTTGAAGACTATAGGATACCATCAAAGTTATGACAAGGAACGATTTTGAATCCAAAAGTCTATTTAATCAGTACAATTATCAATCAAATATGAAATAAGAATGCTTTTCAAACATGCATGCATTCAAAATTTGTCCCCATGCTTCATATCTCAAAAAAAAAATCCTTGTGAAAATACGCTAGCAAAACAAAGAAGGAATCAGAAACAAATAAATATGGATCACAAAACTCAGTAAGATTGCAATGAAAAAAAATCTCAGATTAATGGTTCTTGTATTCATATTGTTTAATATTAAAGCCTTCCACAAATAACATGTGTAACATTTTGGAATATCTTGGCGATTAGATGAGAAGTCTTTTTTTCAGCCAAGAAAAATGAAAGCCAAACCAAATTTACACAAAAAAACAAGGACAAAATATAAGGAAAATTACAATAAAGCACAGTTAATGGGGGTATAACTAGAGATAATCTTTTTGAGCTTGTTATGTGAAAACATTCCTCTTCAAGGGGAACAGGTTTTGTAACATAAGATACATGTGTTCCTCTCTTAGATCCAATTATATTGTCTGGTGTTGCAGTTAGTATGCATAGTTACTATAATAATATTCTTAGTGATATTGATTTGCTTTTGATTTCCCAAATCAACCTATGATCAAAGAGTGGAAAAAGTCATGGCTATAGCACAGAATCTAAATATTAGAAAACCCAACAATATTAGAAAACATTATACTTGACAGAATTTGGGAAGTGTTAGAAGGAAGAAGATGTCCATGGAAAGAGGTACAAATATACTCTGTGCTTTTCTCACCTTTCATAACAGAGTTAGGACTTACTCTTTGAAATTAAAACAATACAAAATGGAGGTTTTTATATATTATGTAAAGTCATGAAGATGACCAATAGAAAAAAAATAATACAATATAACTAAAACAAATATCCAGAATGAGGATGTATTATAAGAAATTCCTAATCTTTTATAGCAGTGTTAATAAGTAAGATTGTGTGTGTGTGTGTGTGTGTAAGAAAACTGAAAAAGGGGTTCATTTTCATTTTCATATGTGGGTCAATATTATGGATACCAGAACAACATGTGAGGACACAGAAGCCAGGAGAACTGTAGGAAAATAAAAGCTCCAGAAAAAAAAGGAAAAAAACCCATAATATAGTGCTGTTCAAGTTTACTTGACCCAGATTTTTAGGACAGAAGTACTGCCAGCCCTAGAGTAATAGGCAGAAGAGGCATTTCATTCCAACTGCCTTTTAGTTTTCTTTGAACTAGACTTGTAGGCTTCCTAAAAATGTCATAGCAAAACAAAACCAGAATATTTCACCAAATTTAGATTTGTTATCTATATTTGTCTTTAATAAATGAAGAAAAGTTTCCTTGAATTCTTAGAGACAGAGAACAGATTGGTGCTTTCCAGAGATGGGTGGTAAGGAGAAGGGGAAATGAAAGAAGGTGATCAAAAGATAACAAACTTCCAGTTACAAGATAAATAAATTCTAGAGATGTAATATACTGTATGGTGATGATAGTTAACAACACTATTTTGTGTATTTGGAAGTTGCTGAGAGTAGATTTTAAAAGTTCTCCTCACAAGAAAAAAATTTGTTACTATATGAGGTGATAGATATTAACTAATTGTGATAATCATTTCATAATACATACAAATATGTTGTATACTTTAATAGAATGTTATATATCAATTTTATCACAATAAACTTGGAAGGAAAAAAAGAGAAGTTTCCGACAGCACAGCCAAATGAACACCTGTTAATACTTGAAAAATTCTGTCTACTTGCCACACTAATCTTAACACACATGCCTGGCAAGGACTTACTTTCTTTTCTCTTTAACATGTGGAGGCATGATTAACAAATTCCTGCTTCCAAGTATTTACTCCATTCTTTCATCTTATCCTACTAATCAGGATGTTTTGAAATACTTAACTATCTTGTCCTGAAGTGAGGGCAACAACAAACATAACAAAATAAATTATCCCATGTCTGGAAAAAAAAATCCAAGACAAAAAATGATACCACCACGAAGACTTTTGCCTTGATTTGGCAATGGCCGCTTTTTACAAACTTTCTCTGAAGCCAGTAGGCATGCTGCCAACATCCAGTAGAATTGGCCTCTGGTGTCATTGTGTTCCTCTGAGGTTGTATCTCAAACTACTTAGACCCTCCACTTTTTTTTTTAAGATTTTATTTGTTTATTTGACAGAGAGAGAGAGAGAGAGAGCACAAGCAGGGGGAGTGGCAGGCAGAGGGAGAGGGAGAAGTAGGTTCTCCGCTGAGCAAGGATCCCAACATGGGACTCCACCCCAGGACCCTGGGACCACAACACCAGCCAAAGGCAGTGCTCAACCGACTGAGGCAGCCAGGCCTCCCAACCCTCTACTTTCTGAACCCTTTGGCTTTTGACACTCTGCTTTCTTCTTTTATGGGAAGATGGTTTAGTGTCACACATCTCACATTTCTGTAGAAGGGAGAAAATACCCACCTCACTGCCCTTGAGGAATCAGGATTGGTGAAATGCTTCTGATCTCTCTCTCCATTTTCTTTGGTATTTCCCTCCATCAAAAGGAGCACACGGTCTTGACGAGACCCTGATTCTCTTTGGGTGGTGTTAGCATGTCGAAAACCATGGCCTGACCTGTTAGATATCTCTCTGTTCCTTGGTTAAGACAGGATAGGCTTTCTGTCTTCCTTGACATGATGCTCTTTAGTTTTACTTCTTCCCACATGTAGATTCCAAGATATAGACTTGAAAGAAGTAGGAGCTGACTACACCCTCCAACTCAACTTTGCAAGCAACAAAGGCAATAATAAATTTAAACTCAGACTTAGCTCTTGTTCCACTTATTACTTGGTTCATATTTTGTATTGGAGAAACAGGCCTCTAGCAACCTAGGTGACCTTATATCCCTGCCTTAGCAAACCAAGAGGATTTTCTTGGCCATCTAGCATGTTACAATTCTTCCTTCAAATCTGAGTACAGGGGCCTAGTAAACTATTGAGAAATAGTTAAGAAAGATGGGTTAAGCCATTCTATTTTCTTAGGATAGAGATGATTTAAGATATAACTTGGTGGGGTAACATGCAATTGTTTTTTGTTTCAATATGCTGTGCATTATCGTGATAATTTTTACATACTTTTTTATCTTTGTATGTCACTGACATATCTCTGATAGAGAATAATGGATACCTAACTCTTGATGCCTTACTATAGAGAATGATAATGAGAAAGACTTGAAGTCATTAGTCTCTTGCTCTTGTATCGTGTCCTCTCTATTACCTAGGCTGAATAGAGAGAATATGATTGGATATGGCAGCTTGGTTTTGTAACACCAGCACTTCAGATCCTCAGTAAGCCTAGTTTTGAGGGAGTAAGAATATAGACAATATTGATGCAACCCTGGAAAATGGAACCATAGCAATTACTGACGTGCTGCAACCAGATCAAATGTTCTGGGACAGAGAGAAGAGACAGCATCAGGATAACGCCAAAAATCTCAAGGGTGAAATTCTTTCCATATTGGAACATTAAACAGTGATATTAAAATTTTTATTTTAAAAAATCACTGTTTAAAGTTTAAATTTTATTTTAGAATTTTTTATTTAAAAATTTAAAATGTATTCTCGTTTCTGAATTTGAAGAGCCTTGGCCTAATTAACTTCACTATCTTTTACCTTTAGGTGTACTAAAAAAAATCACAACTCTGTGGGGGAGATCATAGGTCCTAAATCTGAGTGTAAGTGTTTAAGAAAAACAATATTTTCAAGAATATCAGGAATTTCAGGACTAATTTCAATTTTAGGAAGCTTGGACCTAAGGAGGACTAATTCTATCCTTGAAGGATTTGGAGGAAGCTTACTTGAATTGTGTAATTGTGCTAACATTTTGAGTCTGAAACAGAAAATCAAATAAATTTCTTAAAGTGGATTCCCCTCTTCCTGAGTGTATTACCACACTTTTTTTTTTTTATCTCTTTGCAGAGGGAAACCCTCTTGAATGGATAGAACTCATAATGCAGAGTACTGGCAAACAGCTATATCAGGCGGGAAGATCTGGAGCCACTCATACCTGTGATGTGTGGCCATAGTGATGGCTACTACTTCTCTAGTCAAAATAAAAATATGGAGCAGTTCTTGATTTCAGGGGAAGTCAGGGGCTCTAATAGGGAAATTGGAGAAACAAATGGAGGAATGGGGTTGAGTGGGTGGAACTCCATCCCAATAACCTATTTATTTTCCAATTTAGCCATCAGTATTCCTGTGTGAGACCTAACTAGGGAATACAGGAAAGTAAAGTAAATTGTTGGTGGTAGTATGCACTGTGCTTAATGTGATTTCTATTCAGGAGGATCTCTACATCACCCTTAACAGGTAAGTGAAACATTCTTTCCAAGAACAATATATTTTATTTTATCTTATTTTATTTTTTTATCATGTTATGTTAGTCAGCATACAGTACATCATCAGGTTTTGATGCAATGTTCCAAGATTCACTATTTACATATAACACCCAGAGCTCCATGCAATACATGTCCTCTTAATATCCACCACCAGGCTCACCCCCTACCCCCATCCCTTGTAAAACCCTCAGTTTGTTTTTCAGAGTCCACAGTCTCTCATGGTTCATCTTTCCCTCTGATTTCCCTCCTTCATTTTTCCTTTCCTTCTCCTAATGTCCTCCATGTCATTCCTTATGTTCCATAAGTAAGTGAAACCATACGATAATTGACTTTCTCTGCTTGACTTATTTCACTCAGCATAATCTCCACCAGTCCCATACATGCTGATGCAAAAGTTGGGTATTCATCCTTTCTGATGGCTGATTAATATTCCATTGTATTTATGGACCACATCTTCTTTATCCATTCATCTGTTGAAGGGCATCCTGGCTCTTTCCACAGTTTGGCTATTGTGGCATTGCTGCTATGAACGTTGGGGTACATATGGCCCTTCTTTTCACTACATCTGTATCTTTGGGGTAAATACTCAGTAGTGCAATTTCTGGGTCATAGGGTAGCTCTACTTTTAATTTTTTTGAGGAATCTCCACAATGTTTTTCAAAGTGGCTGCACCAGCTTGCATTCCCACCAGTATTGTAAGAGGGTTCTCCTTTCTCCACATCCTCACCAACATTTGTTGTTTCTTGCCTTGTTAATTTTTTTTCTTTTTTAAAAAAATTTCATTTCTTTTCAGCGTAACAGAATTCATAGTTTTACACCACACCCAGTGCTCCATGCAATGCATGCCCTCCATAATACCCACCACCTGGCTCCCCCAACCTCCCACCCCCTGCCCCTTCAAAACCCTCAGGTTGTTTTTCAGAGTCCATAGTCTCTCATGGTTCATCTCCCCCCCATTTCCCTCAACTCCCTTCTCCTCTCCATCTTGTTAATTTTTGCCATTCTAACTGGTGTAAGGTGGTATCTCAATGTGGTTTTGACTTGAATTTCCCTGACGGCTAATGATGATGAACATTTTTTCATGTGTCTGTTAGTCATTTGTATGTCTTCATTGGAGAAGTGTCTGTTCATGTCTTCTCTCCATTTTTTGACATTATTATCTGTTTTTTGGGTGTTGAGTTTGAGTTCTTTATAGATCTTGGATATCAGTCCTTTATCTGTAGTGTCATTTGCAAATATCTTCTCCCATTCTGTGGGTTGCCTCTTTATTTTGTTGACTGTTTCCTTTGCTATGCAGAAGCTTTTGATCTTGATGAAGTCCCACAAGTTCATTTTCACTTTTGTTTCCCTTGCTTTTGGAGAAAAAGATTTTATTTATTTAGGTGAGAGCGAGTGATCATAAGCTGGGAGAGAGGAAGAAGGAGAAGCAGACACCCCACTGAGCAGAGAGCCCAATATTGGGCTCATTCCCAGGACTCTGGGATCATGACTGGAGCCAAAAGCAGATGCTTAACCAACTGAGCACCCAGGTATCCCAAGAACAATATATTTTAATTTCCAGCAGTAATTTGCCTTCCCCTGGCAATATTAGGAATTTGTTTTCTGTTGATTAACTCAGGGTTATTTAAATTCCTTCACACTGCATCATAATCTGATAAGTAGGATTTAACAATATTTTAGCCTAACTCGAATATTGAATTAACATCCTCACCAATGACATTTGGATCAGGGGGTGATTCATAAGGAATGGTGTAGGCTCTCTGACTTCCCTTATTTATTTTATGACTTAAAGGGGATGGGCCATTAAGTAGAAAACAAATTTGGATGTTCACCCAGACATAACCTTTCTGGGAAAACTGGAATCTGGGGACAACCAGAGACAACTGCAGAACTTCAGTTGATAGCCCCATTTCCACTTTGGTTCTCCTAATCCTATTTCTTCTAGTGATGGCTTCTACTTCTTTAGTCAGACACTACAATTCTAAGACATTGGATTTTCCCAAGCTTCTGCATGAATGAGATCAGAAAACTGAAACTATTTTCTATAGGAAGCAGTATAGTTTACAGCAGCTATTTTCTTAGTATTTATGACCGATACCAGCATGGGCATTTGATGGAAAATAGCTATGGACTCTAGTCATTTTTAATACCTAGCCATGGCCAGGGTATGGATGTTAACAATTCTCTGAGGAAGTGATCTAACTGTTCTACCTTAGAAATTGAAGGGGAAAAAAACCCCCACAAAGAGCCACAATGGATTGAAATATATGATAATAATGACTAACCTCAAGTAAGATATCAGTGAGTTGGTTGACTCAAAGCAGTTTTATGCAAATGCCCTACCTACTATGAACCATCTCTGCTTGCAAAACTTTACCCTAAAGCAGAATCTTTGTCAGGTTTCTATGGCTTATCATAGCACCAGTCAGACCTAATGAGTGAAAATCTTATGGTTGTAAAAAACAAGTGTCTCATATTTAGTGACGGTAAATAATTCTGCATTAGTTAGGGTTAAATTTAGTTGCACATAACAAAATCCTAAATGCTCAGTAGTTTGTTTCTTTTTAAAAAGATTTTATTTATTGGGCACATATTTCATGGAGCACAGAATGTGGTGCCTAAACAATGTGTCTTGGAACACTGAAAAAATAACATCAAAATTAAAAAAAAGATTTTATTTATTTTTGTTTTCTGTTGATTCTGTTGATTTGTTTTCTGTTGATCTCATTTGAGGCAGATACAGAGAGATAGAGATAGAGATAGAGAGAGAGAGCATGAGCTGGGGAGAGGCAGAGGGAGAGGGAGAACCTGACTTGAGGTTTGATCCCAGGACTCAGAGACGATGACCTGAGCTGAAGGCAGATGTTTAACCATCTGAGCCAGCCAGGCACCCCTCAGTAGTTTATTTTTCTGGAAGTTTGCACGTAGGGAATACAGGACTGGTAGAGTACCAGAGTCACCAAAAACCCTGGCTCCTTCTATCTTGCTTTTCTGGCCTTTTTGGCTTGTTGCATCATGGTCCAAGATGGCAACTGGACCACTAGTCATCATATCCATATTCTTTTTTTTTTTTTTTTTTAAAGATTTTATTTATTTATTTGACATGCAGAGATTACAAGTAGGCAGAGAGGCAGGCAGAGAGAGAGAGGAGGAAGCAGGCTCCCCGCTGAGCGGAGAGCCTGATGCGGGACTCGATCCCAGGATCCTGGGATCATGACCTGAGCGGAAGGCAGAGGCTTCAACCCACTGAGCCACCCAGGTGCCCCCCATATCCATATTCTTTAAGGAGACTTTCAGAGGTCTCACACATTTCCACTTTCATTTTATTGACCAGATATTAGTTAAATGTCTAAATAGAGCTTCAAGGAAAGATTGGAAATATATTTTTTCTATAAAAATATTCAACTGGGATCCACACTTCTATTTCTAGGAAATAAAGGGGAAATTGAATGACCAGAGTTAATTAGAAATATCAATCTATGATAATATGGAAAAAATGTATCTGTCACATCAAAGTGTTTGACCATTTCATTTTTCATTATTGTACAAACTAAATGTCTCCAGGCTTCACTCTAGAGATTTGAAAAAGGGCCACATTAATAATAATGTGTTTCATTATTTCATTATCATGTTTCATGGGCTCCTGCTCTTACCTGCTTTGGTATGTTCTCAGAATTTATTGCAGTGCTGTCAGTATTTCTAGGGATTTCTGAAAGAATACATTTTTTCAAATAAATTTAGTCAGCTTCCCTGGAGCATGTAAGGGAAGACTGGAAATATGTTCTATCAAGTGTTCAGCTGAGATCTACATGTCAGTTACTAAGAAATAAAGGAAGAATGAATACTTACTCAGCATAATACCCTCCAATTCCATCCACATTGATGTAAATGGTAAGTATTCATCCTTTATGATGGCTGAGTAATATTCCATTATATGTATATACCACATCTTCTTTATCCATTCATCTGTTGATGGACATCTGGGCTCTTTCCATAGTTTGGATATTGTGGACATTGCTGCTATATACATTGGGTGCATGTAATGAGTGAAATAAGTCAGTCAGAGAAAGACAATTATCATATGGTTTCACTCATATGTGCAATATAAGAAAGAGCACAAAGGATCATAGGGAGACGGGGCAAAAACTGATTGGGAAGTAATCAGAGAGAGAGAGAGGGAGAGAGAGAGACAAACCATGAGAGACTCTTAATTATAGGAAACAAACAGGGTTGCTGAAGGGGAGCTGGGAAGGGTGATGGAGTGACTCGGTGATGGGCATTAAGGAGGGCACGTGATAGAATGAAGCATTAAGGAGGGCATGTGATGACTAGATGTTATATGCAACCGATGATTATTGAACTCTACTTCTGAAATTAATGAATTACAATATGTTGGCTAATTGTATTTAAACTTTAGAAAAAAAGAATGCCTACTCAAAGTCAGTTAAAAGTATCTATCTCAGATGATATTAAGAAATTCTCTTGGTCTCCTTCTGTTTACTGGACATGATACATGTGCCAAGCCATTCTGTTTATGGTTCTGACTCCTGCTGCACCTCATGAGCATCATACATTTCTGGCTCTGTTCCTGTTTACTGACTGTAGCCATGGACTATTATACACAATGCAAAAACTGTTTCATTTACATAATATTTGAGAGTAGGTTGCAGACCATAGTCATTTATCCCTAAATACTTCAGTAAGTATTTCCTATGATTAGAAATATTATCCTTCATAACCATAGTACAGTTACCAACTTCAATATATGTATCATTGATATAATAATTTAATTTAATCTACTTTCACATTCTAGTGTTGTCAGTTTTACCCCAAACCCTCCTTTATAGCCACGTTATTCACCTTTGGACTCTCTCTAGGATTTCTAAATTTTCAGATCTTTCCTCAGTCTCTTGGTTGCTGTTTTCTGAATGATATATATCCCTTCCCAATGCTTAAAAGTGTTTTTAAGAGAGAAAAAAAATTTTAACTATATTACTTTATTGTAAGACAAATAATAGTATGAATCAAAACCAGACAAACTATGTTGTAGAGAAAACCTGATAAGAATGCTATTCTGTACGTTTTTACTTTGTATGATGATACTCAAGTGTTTGCAAACCTTTAATCCTTGAACAGAATAAACGGTCTAATTCCAAATTTCTTTTTACAAAACAACCCTTTGTTTTCACAGATCGGTGGTTCTTAAATTTATGTCAGAATCTCCTAGGAAGCCTATAAAAATATTTAATCAACAGATTTTTGAGTGGCTAACTGTGTGCCAAACAGTGGTGTGAAGAAGAAAATCATTGAATAGTTGTGGGCAAAGAAATAACATGATCTTTATTTAAAATGATTGCTCTGGTTGCTGTGTTGAAAATATATACTATGGGGGCAAGGTACGAAGACAGGGAGACAAATCTCGAAGTTATTACACACAAGCCAAGTAAGAGATGGTGGTGACTTATATGAAGGTGGAAATAATTAATGGGATGAGAAGTGGAGAGATTCTGAGTATATTTTGATAATAGAATCAATATGATTTGCTGTTTGATTGGTATGAGTAGACTCAAGAGTGACTCCAAGATTTCAGCATGAGTAACTTTTCTCCATATTTTAGCAATTAGGATGAGTAAATACCAGGTAAATATGATGTCTTAATTATCTTACATCCAAGTTTATTGTGATGTGGTTAAATGCATACAAATATTTTCTACTTAACTATACTTTTTTAAAAAAGACATCAAATAAAAACAAAGAACCTGGTTAAAAAATGAGCCAAAGACCTTAATATCCACTGCACTAAAGAAGACGTACAGATGCCAAATAAGCATATGAAGAGATGTTCCACATCATATGTCATCAGGGAGATACAAATTAAAACAATAATGAGGTACCAATATAAACTTGCTAGGATGGACAAAATCTGGTATACTGACAACAATAAATAGTGGGAAAGATATAGTATAACAGGAACTCTCATTTATTGCTGGTAGGAATACAAAATGGTACAGCCACTTTGGAAGACAGTTTGGCAGTTTCATTCATTCTTTCTTTTTTTTTAAAGATTTTATGTATTTATTTGACAGAGAGAGAGATCACAAGTAGGCAGAGAGCCAGGCAGAGAGATAGGAGGAAGCAGGCTCCCTGCAGAGCAGAGAGTCCGATTCAGGCTTGATCCCAGGCCCTGAGATCATGACCTGAGCTGAAGACAGAGGCTTAACCCACTGAGTCACCCAGGTGCCCTGAGTTTGGCAGTTTCTTACAAAACTAAACATGCTCTTCCTGTACAATCTAGTAGTCATGTTCCTTGTTTACCCAAAGGAGTAAAAACATGATGTCTACATGAAAACCTGTACTCTGGTGTTCATAGCAGCTTTTTTTTTCTTTTCTTTTTTTCCAAAAAAGATTTCATTTATTTATTTGACACAGAGAGGGAATGCACAAGCGAGGGAGAGTGGCAGACAGAGGGAGACAGAGAAGCAGACTCCCCGCTGAGCAAGGAGCTCTCTTCAGAGCTGGATCCCGAGACCAGGAGGGGTTCATGACCCAAGCCGAAGGCAGCCGCTTAACCGACTGAGCAGCTGCTTAACCAACTGAGCCACTCGGGCAGTGGTGGGTATTATGGAGGGCACGTATTGCATGGAGCACTGGGTGTGTTGTAAAACTATGAATTCTGTTATGCTGAAAAGAAATGAAATTAATAAAAAAATAAATTAAAAATAATAGCAGCTTTATTTATAATTACCCAAACTTGGAAGCAACCAAGATGCCCTTCAGTAGGTGAATGGGTAAATAAACTGTGGTACATCCAGACAATGGAATATTAATTAGCACTAAAAAGAAATGATCTGTCAAGCCACAAAAAGACATGAAGGAATCTTAAATGTATACTACTAAGTGATGAAGCCAATCTTAAAAAGCTACATACTGTGTGATTCCAACTAAATGACACTCTGGAAAAGGCAAAACTATGGAGACAGTAAAAAGATCACTGGTTGCCAGGGGTTGGGGTAGGGTGGGAAGGATGAATAGGCTGAGCACAGGTGATTTTTAGAGCAGTGAAAATACTGTGTATGATACCATAATGATGGTTACATGGTATTATGCATTGTTCAGACCCATAGAAGATACAACACCAAGAGTGAACCCTAATGTAAATTATGTACTCTGAGTGATTATGATGTGTCAATGTAGGTTCATTCGTTGTAACAAATTACCACTCTAGTGGGAGACCTTGATCATGAAGACAGCTATGTATGTGTGAGGGTACGGTACCTTCTTCACAATTTTGCTGTGAACCTAAAACTTCTCTTAAAAAGTAAAGTCATAAACAAACACAACTCTTGGTATTCAACAAATACATGTATCTCCAGGATGAAGAAGAACTGTTCTAAAAGCAGTTCTTGTTGAACGTTGAGAATTTGGATGGGTGGAAGGAAAAAAATTCATATTCATTCAATATGAATTTACAGCTTGACAAAAAGGTAATGAAATCTTAAGTTGTATGAACAAAGGCAGAGTGGCTTGAAATAGAGAAGTGACTACCTTCCTGGCTGCTGTCAGGCACATCTGAGTTGTGTTCAGTTTGGCTATGAAGACCCTTCTGCTGGGCAGACAGAGTAGACAGGAGGCAGCTCAACTGTGTTTGAGCCCTTTCTCATTATCGTCATTGGTGTCAGCCCATAAATAAGAGTGAGTCAGGGGAAGTCTTGCAAACTCCATACTTTTTTCCACATCTGCTTGTCGGGGAAAGCATCATAAGAATATGGAGAATCAGGACAACTGCTGTGGTCTCTCTGAGCTACTTGTCCCAGGCCTGTTCTCTAAGTTTGCCATCCCATACCATATTGCTCTAGTTTTGGCTTTGTATTAGTCTAGCCATTGGAACGTATTGTCAGTATACCATCTTTACAAAGGGCAGAGTTCATGTGCTCTCCAGAGACAACATTTTTCAGATTTGATAAATAAATTTTCATGTCATGACAGAATGCAGAAATCATCTAAAAGCAATACCATTGCCCTTGGTAGGAGCTCAGTTGTGAGTTTTAGGGCAGGGAAGGTGCATGAGAACTTGGATAAGGGTGGGAGAGAGGACAGGCCCTCGGTGCACTCCAGTTTAGATAGTTCTCGACCACGCTATGCCTAGATGTATTTCTGACTTGATGCTTGGGTAGGAACCCCCAACTCTGTGCCCAGTTCAAGACTGTAATTTGCAGATTTCTTCCAAGGGCACTGATAACCAGTTCTTGGCCATGGTTAAAAGAGTATCATTGGCCATGGTACAGCTACATGGACTTAAGTTGAAAAATGTATTAGCCTTAAAAAATGACTTAGGGTCAACAAAATAGATGTTTACA
Organism: Mellivora capensis; assembly: GCA_004024625.1. NCBI lineage: Eukaryota > Metazoa > Chordata > Mammalia > Carnivora > Mustelidae > Mellivora > Mellivora capensis. The sequence goes on along the minus strand of PISX010013995.1, from coordinate 38,469 downwards.
TGTCATTACAATTCAGAAAACTCTGACTTGATTTGGAAAATAGTGTCTGAAGAAAATAAAATAATAAAGATTGTCATATAAGTGAAAAATTTATTTTTCCAGCTTACTGCATAATGTTTATTCTGGACATCTTCTCTTGGGAATATTCACCTATGACTCCTTCCTTATCAAAATACACTTGTTCAAAATCCCACTTTGTTCAAATCTGCTTTTCTACTGGGTCTCTACATAGTGAGCTAGTTGATCATGTCTTCATTAAATGTCATTTGATGACTTTTTTTTTAACATTATTAGTTTTAGTTAAAAAGACTTAGTAGAGAGAATAAAGAGGGAAGGAATGCCAGCTATGTAGCAGGCTGATGGAGATTTTTAGTGCCATTGGATTTATACCATGTGTCAACCGTTTACATATTCTGAAACATTCTTTCCAACTAGAAACCTTTCTCTCTGCATATCCCTTTCCACACTGTTCCCTCTTTTCCCTTAGAAGGACAGCTGTGTTCTACAGAGGGGAGTAATGAAAGAGCCCAAAAGTGGTGTTCTTCACCATTGGCCCTAGGCTCTCTGGCCCATTTTTATTGTCTTAAATATACAATTTCATAGAGAGGTTTATCTGCAGATAGTAGAAAAAAAAGTTAGGAGTCCCTAACCTGAGAAGATAAAATCTGAAATTTTATTACTTCATGAAAATGCCTTGTGTTCTACTTCTTATGCATTAGTGATAAAATAAGAACCTGTTTTCCCCTGAAAGCATAATGAGTATGTGGGCATTCTATATTTGCTCTCCCGGATCCTCTCCTGGATAGCTCTGACTTCCTTAGATGCGGTCTGTTTTATTCCCTGTTCTGTGCCCTGAAAGCCTGATCCTTATGGATGGCATCACTTGGACTCTCTTACTTCCTGGCTTCTGCTCAGGTTGGATGATAGGAAATGTGAGTAAGATGCATCTCATGCTGTGGATGGGTGCATTTCCTGGTTCCAACTTTCACTAGGCTCTGGTGATATCATTCCTCTTCGTGCCCTTAGGCCTATAAGTTGGTAGTGTCTTCCCTCTGCTGAAAATTCCTGGATGCCAATATGTCTGGTAAAAAACTGTCTTCAGTTAAAGTCTTGGAATGGGCTGTTATTTCCTGTTGGCTCTCTGAAGCACAGGTTCAAGAAAACTTGAGATAAATCTTGACTTTTTTCATTCATCCCCCACCTATTTATTAGGCACTGGGGTGATAGTTAGGAGGGCCATTTGTTAAGGAGGAAAACAATTAGGTTAGTTACAATGTAGTCTTTTGTATTTTGTTGGAGACAGACTTATGCCTTTTTTTTAAAGTGTTTTTTTTTTTAATTTATTTGACAGACAGAGATCACAAGCAGGCAGAGAGGCAGGCAGAGAGAGGACAGAGCAGGCTCCCTGCTGAGCAGAGAGCCCGATGAAGGGCTCAATCCCAGGACCCTGGGATCATGACCTGAGCCGAAGGCAGAGGCTTTAACCCACTGAGCCTCCCAGGTGCCCCAGACTTATGACTTTTTAAAATTTTATTTTGGGGACGCCTGGGTGGCTCAGTTGGTTGGACGACTGCCTTCAGCTCAGGTCATGATCCCGGAGACCGGGGATCGAGTTCCGCATCAGGCTCCCAGCTCCACGGAGAGTCTGCTTCTCCCTCTGACCTTCTCCTCGCTCATGCTCTCTCACTGCCTCTCTCTCAAGTAAATAAATAAAATCTTAAAAAAAATTTATTTTGTATAGTTAGCCACTGTATAGTACATCCTTAGTTTTTGATGTTCTGTTCAATGATGTTCTGTTCAGTGATTCATTAGTTGCACATGTGCTCATCACAACATGTGTCTTCCTAAATACCCATCACCTGGCTACCCCATTCCCCCACACTCCTCCCCTTTGAAACCCTCAGATTGTTTCCTGGAGTCCATAGTTTTTCATGGTTTGTCTCTCTCTCTGATTTCTCTCCCTTCAGTTTTCCCTCCCTTCCCCTATGATCCTCTGAGCTATTTCTTTTGTTCCACATATAAATGAAACCTTATGATAATTGTCTTTCTCTGCCTGACTTACTTCACTTAGCATAATCCTCTCCAGTTCCATCCATGTCCATGCAAATGGTGGGTATTCATCCTTTCTGATGACTGAGTAATATTCCATTGTGTGTATGTACCACATCTTCTTTCTCCATTCGTCTGTTGTAGGGCATCTCAGCTCCTTCCACAGTTTGGATATTGTGGACATTGCTGCTAGGGAACATTGGGGTGCATGTGCCCCTTCTTTTCAGTACATCTGTATCTTGGGGTAAATACCTAGTAGTACAATTGCTGGGTTGTAAGGTATTTCTATTTTTAACATATTCAGGAAACTCCATGCTGTTTTCCTGGGTGTCTCTTACCAGTTTGCATTTCCACCAATAGCGTAAGAGAGTTCTCCTTTCTCCACATCCTCACCAACATTTGTTGTTTCCTGTTTTGTTAATTTTTGCCATTCTAACTGGTATAAGTTGGTATCTCATTGTGGTTTTGATTTGTATTTCCCTGATGGCTAATGTTGTTGAACATTTTTTCATGTGTCTATTAGCCATTTGTATGTCTTCTTGGAGAAGTGTCTATTCATGTCTTCTGCCCTTTTTTGACTGGATTATTTGTTTTTTGGGTGTTGAATTTGAGAAGTTCTTTATAGACCTTGGATACCAGCCCTTTATCTGTAATGTCACTTGCAAATATCTTCTCCCATTCTGTGGGTTTCCTCTTTGTTTTGTTGACTATTTCCACATGCAGAAGAATGGAACTGAACCATTCTTTTACACCATACACAAAATATAAGTTCAAAATGGATGAAAGACCAAAATTTGAGACAGGAATCCATTAAAACCCTAGAGGAGAACATAGGCAGTAACCTCTTCCTGACATCGGCCACAGCAATGCCTTTCAAGATACTTCTCCAAAGGCAAGGGAAACAAAAGCAAAAATGAACTCTTGGGACTTCGTCAAGATAAAAAGCTTCTGTACAGACTTTGACTTTGAAGGACCATAGATCAGTCCCAAGTTGCTTATTGTGCTCTTGCTGAGAAAGCTGTAATTACTACTGAATGAACTATTCCAGCTGCAAATGTCTCCTGAACAAAAAGTCCTGATGTTTGAGATGCAATGACTATGACCATGTGTTATATGTTCATAGATATGGTGGGACAGGGGGTGAAGAGTGAAGAATACATCAATACCTTAAATTCTTCTTTAGCCCATCTTTCTTTTTTGATGAGAAGTTTCCATAGACATAGTAGAAGGGACTTCTGCTAAATTAGAAAACATTTGGGATTCCAAAGTAGTGTGATGTGTAGGAAGTACCTAGCCACTGAATTAGATTAATCAAAAATGGAACATGAAACTAAGGAGGGCAGGAAAAGTGAGTGCAGTGGTCAGCTCCAAGGCAAGGAATAAGAGCAATTTAAAAAATGACTAAAAGTTGGGCAGAGATCTGGATTGAATTCTAGCTCAGTTATTTACTAATTAAAGAAATCTGACCAACCACTTAACTGTATCAACCTTCAGCTTTCTGCTCTGTTTGATAGGGGAAGTTCTACCTATATTGCAAAGTTACTGAGATAGAACATTTGCCAAGCAGTAATTGCTCAAAAAATGATGGCTACTATTATTGTACAGCATATTATTCCAGCTATCAACATAATCTCCTATCTCTTTTTTCCCAGCAGTACACTTTTATACTTTTATTTTTTGGTAGCTGACATGTTCTTGTCTTGTCTCTTCTTTCATCCTAAAGTGTTTTGAGGTTGGGACTCTGTTTTTTAAAGTAGTTCTGGAAGCTCTCAGCAACTTTGTAAACTAGTAATGTCTAACTCAGCACTGCATTCTGTAAAGCACATATGTTTGCTAGGCTATTAATATCTATCTTTTGGGAATCAGAATGCCTTTGGTGATGAGGCAAGAAGCCAACTACTAGATACAGGCCTTTGAAATAAGGAAAGAATAAAGGTCAGCTGCTGAGGATGTTGATCTGGAGTTAAATCCTTTTCATAAATGGCTTCTGTAAACACATTTTGGCCAGTGGTCACTAACCTCTTCAGGATTTGATCTTGTGAGACTATTCCCCAGTTATGAGTTCATCAGACTGTGTATTCTCAGTTAGAGAAGTCATACCACAGACATATTTATTTAGCACACATCCTAAGCCTTTAAATAAGACCTAAATATCTGTGCTTAAATTAGTAAAGGCATCTTGACATTAACCAGTTTTAGTCAGAAAGATAGAGTTTATACTAATCTATTTATACTTTAGGAGTTTTTTATTTATAGGGCTATGATTTGAGATCATAAGTTGTATATAGTGAGGCCTGACGTTATACAGCTAGGGCCAGGACTGTGCCTAAAAATTTGCTTGTGTTAAATGAATTGAGGGACACACTATCTTCCTCTTGATTGAAAGTATCTGCTCTCCCTCCAGGTCTGGACCAATCTGCCTTATCTGCTCTCCCTCCAGGTCTGGACCAATCTGCCTTGTGGCCTCAAATGATTAGGGACATTCCTTTTAGTGAAAACCAACAAGCATGTTTTAAAAAGCAGTGACAGTGTGCTTGGTACTTCGTTGAGTAAGAATAATGAAAAAGATATAGCAAAGATTCAGTTCACATCTTTAAGGAAGTTGCAGCTATGATTTAAGGCATTTTTCTTGGTGTAGTTTACATTGTTTTGGCAGCAAGTGAAAAAACCCCACTGTAACTTAGGCCAAAATAAATAAATAAAAAGCCTCCAAAAAACAATTAACTAATTTACTTGAACAATGGGAAGGACCATAGTTGTCATGGGGCTCAAAAATTTCTCATCTATCTCTGTTTCCTTTAGTTGAAATCAGCCCTGAAGAGCTTCTTCCTATATACCCAGAACTGTGACCTTCAGCCACATACAGATTTATTACCAAAAAAGATAAGACACTTTTTTTTAGTTCTAATTTTTAGAAGTCATAGGATTCTGATGGACCTATCTTAGCCCACATGGGTGGTGGGAGTGTGGTATTAAAGCCCTAATTGGAATTACTGAATTGGAGTGTAAGAGCACTTTTCTAAAACAAAGGGATTGATGTTATCATCTAGGAACTGAAACACAATATATACCCACCAATCTTTTCTAAATCTCCTAAATTATTGCTCTTTATCGGGTGTTTAGAGATGGATAAGGCAGATGATGAGGCTAACAGAAAAATTGCAGAATAATATGAATTAGCCCTTAGCTCATTTTACTAGCTTGCAACATCATCAAAAACCAAGGTGTCTGAAAAGAAAGTTGTTTTCTCTACTAAGTTTTTTAAATAATTGAATTCTACATGGATGAGGTAGAGATTTTAAGGTCTGTTTCAATTTTAAATACAAAAATGCTATTCCTGAAATACCAATGCACACAGTATCTTAGAATCCTGCCCACCTACAGCCTTTGTTAGTTAAGACAAACAAAAAATATGAACCTCACTGTAATTCATTTCTAATAAGAAATATTTGAGGAAGGGCACCTGGGTGGCTCAGTGGGTTAAGCCTCTGCCTTCGGCTCAGGTCATGATCCCAGGGTCCTGGGATTGAGCCCCTCATCAGGCTCTCTGCTCAGCAGGGAGCCTGCTTCCCCCTCTCCCTCTGCCTGCCTCTCTCCCTACTTGTGATCTCTCTCTCTGTCTAATAAATAAATAAATTAATTAATCTTGAAAAAAAGTCATAAAATGATCTGAATATTATTCTCATAAACTATAAGCTTTTATAATTTTAGGTAAGTAATATGAAATGCCTATTGAATGTTTCCCCTTTTAACAAAGTTAACTTTTTGAATCCAACTGAGTTGCTTGCATGCCATCTCCCCATCTGACAAAGGACACTGAAGGGGCGTATAAAGGACACCAAATAAAGAGCACAGTGGCAGAGCAAGTGTTACTTGGCCCCGGCCTCCTCCTCACTGGGTGATATCTTTTTTTTTTTTTAAATTTCATTCCTTTTCAGCGTAACAGAATTCATAGTTTTACACGACACCCAGTGCTCCATGCAATGCGTGCCCTCCATAATACCCACCACCTGGCTCCCCCTACCTCCCATCCCCCGCCCCTTCAAAACCCTCAGGTTGTTTTTCAGAGTCCATAGTCTCTCATGGTTCATCTCCCCCCAATTTCCCTCAACTCCCTTCTCCTCTCCACCTCCCCATGTCCTCCGTGTTATTTGCTATGCTCCTCAAATAAGTGAAACCATATGATAATTGACTCTCTCTGCTTGACTTATTTCACTCAGCATAATCTCTTCCAGTCCCGTCCATGTTGCTATAAAAGTTGGGTATTCATCCTTTCTGATGGAGGCATAATACTCCATAGTGTATATGGACCACATCTTCCTTATCCATTCGTTCGTGGAAGGGCATCTTGGTTCTTTCCACGTTTGGCAACCGTGGCCATTGCTGCTATAAACATTGGGGTACAGATGGCCCTTCTTTTCACCACATGTGTATCTTTGGGGATTATTCTTAATGGTGACATTGTCTTTTCCAGTTTCCAAGGGTTGATTTACAGCAATTCTTTTTTTTTTTAAATTTATTTGTCAGAGAGAGAGGGAGAGAGAGTGAGTGAGCACAGGCAGACAGAGTGGCAGGCAGAGGCAGAGGGAGAAGCAGGCGACCTGCCGAGCAAGGAGCCCGATGTGGGACTAGATCCCAGGACGCTGAGATCATGACCTGAGCTGAAGGCAGCGGCTTAACCAACTGAGCCACCCAGGCATCCCGATTTACAGCAATTCTTAACTTCTTCCTCTCTTCATCAATCATATCTCCAGGAGGAAATAGAGTTTACTCCTAAATCATGCAAATTAAGAGTCTAATGAAAAGGCTACTTTTATTTATTTTTTTTAAAGATTTTATTTATTTATTTGACACACACAGATCACAAGTAAGCAGAGAGGCAGGCAGAGAGAGAGGGGGAAGCAGGCTCCCTGCTGAGCAGAGAGCCTGATGTGGGTCTCGATCCCAGGACCCTGGGATCATGACCTGAGCTGAAGGCAGAGACTTAACCCACAGAGCCACCCAGGAACCCAAAAGACTACTTTTAGAAACACAAACAGATTAAAGGAACAAAGGATAGTGATAGGCCCAGTGACTAGCAACACCAGAGAGCTGTTAGCAGCCCTAGGGTTCAAGGCCCAGGGAACAGAACCTCAATGAAACCTGGAACTGGGTAGAAGGGACCACTTAATAGCAGCTATAATGGTAGAAGGATACAGTCATTGCCACAGCACAGATCAAAAGTATGCAGGGAAGAGGAAGGAAGAAACAGTCTCATTTCTGTCTCCTGCCATCCTCCAATCTATTCTAGTTCCTCCATTGGATGAACCCAACTGGAAGCAACATGACAAGCAAGCTTGGATCAGGCTCAAGGGATAGACTTCTGTGGCACAGAGAAAGCCAGAGAAGAGAAAGTGATGAAGGGGGTTCGGGGAAAAAAAATCAGAATCTTTCCTGTCTCTGCTTCACCTCCACATACAGAGTATTAATGTCTCATCATTGCTGAGTGTGATTGGTTTTCCTTTTTAAATATCCTCTTTAAAAATAAATCAATTCCTTCCTTTGTAGTTCTACTGCCAATACTCTTGTATAAGCTCAGATCACTATACTTCCAAATTACTGCTATAATTCCTCCCCTGAAAAATCTGAACTATTTACCACTATCAGATTAATTCTCTTGAAACATTTCTTTATGCATGCCACTCGTTCTCTCAAACACTTTTACTGGTTTCTTCTGCCTAAGTTTTCCTTGCATCAAAATACTCTTGTGGTCTTAATTCCTACTGATAATCTACATCAACAACAACAACACTAATTAATCACTATATTCCAAGCAATATTCTGGGTATTGGAAGTTGGCAATACACAAAATTTTAAAACACCCTACTTTCATGCATCTTTTTCTTAGTTGGAAGAAAAAGACAATAACCAAACACACAAAAATAAATAAATTATATAGTATACAAGAAAACAAAAGGTGCTATAGAAAAAAAAGATGAAGTGTGTCAAGGGAGTCTCTAATTATAAAGAGTAATCAAGGCAGATCTCATGAAGCAAATAATATCTGAGTAAAGACTTCATGGGCCTATGGCATAAGTCATGTGATAATCTAGAAGGAAAGTATTTGTAACATTAGAAACAGCAACTGCAAAGGCCCTGAAGCTTATGAATGTCTGGCAAGTTCAAGAAATAGCAAGTCTAGTGCAGCTGCATGGGAATGAGCGAGATGGAGACTCAGAGGAAATGAGGTCAGAGAGGTGATGGAAGCCATACCAGATAGAGCCTTGTAGGCCAATATAAAGAATCTTCTCCTCCAACCAAATTGGCCACTACCTACATTTCCCACCTGTACATAACCATTCCTGCTTTGACAGATTTGCTTAGCAGGTTTCTCTTTGCTTAGAAGGACTTTCCTGTTTCTATCTAAAGCTTACCATGTCTCCTACAGTGACTTTTCATATTTTTTTAAGATTTTATTTATTTACTTGTTAGAGAGCACAAGCATGGGGAACAGCAGGCGAAGGAAGAAACAGACCCCCACTGAGCAGGAAGCCTGATGCAGAGCTCAATCCCAGGACCCTGGGATCATGACCTGAGCTGAAGCAGACGCTTAACTGACTGAGCCACCCTGGCGTCCCGACTTTTCACATTTTATCACACTTGGCATATTTATCTTTTTAAACATCTTCCTAACTTGTCTATGTCTTTGTAATAACACATCATCTTACAGATGATGTTATTAATAATATTAATTCATAATGATGACAATGATCGTACTTAGGGCTTTGGTTGGCAAGTAATGCTAGCTATCACCCCTTTGCCCTGCCAGTGAAAAATGAAATTATCCATGTAATTAGAATTAGTACATGGAAAGTGCATAGCATCTAAAGTACTCAATAAACAGCAATATTTATTATTCATTTCCTATAATTACTTATCCTTATCCTTGTTATATTTCACTTACAAATGAAGACCAACTTTTTTTTTCATTGTCAAAATATGATTATTTGACCAAATCATGGTGATTTCTTCCTCTTCCTCACTAAATACCTGAACCACTCAAATCTTGCATAATCATATGCAGTCTTGGTACCTCTCTGGTATTCTTAATTTACTCTTACTTGTTTTTACAAATTTATCTCTTGTCTTCCCAATTAAATAGTAATCAGCTTGAGGGCAAAATTGAATGCACTAGAGCACCCAGCTCAGCACTTCATACCACAAGTATTATGGAATGGGTGTATCAGAAAGAATTATACTCTTTCTCCAAGGTTTTTGTATATGTAACCACAAGGCACCCACTTCTCTTTTCAGCAAGGGCCATCTCAAGACACCCTGAAAGACAATAAATCAGGCCCGAAGCATTGTTGTTTGCATCACCTTTGCATGATATCACTCTTGTACGAGCCACAGCTGGCTTTTTGCCAGATAGGTCCTTGCTAAAAACAAGCCAGCTCCTGGCCTTTGTCTGATGCAGTGTTTTGTCCTGCCTTAAGCTAAATGACAGGAAGAAGAACAATTTCTCACATCTATTCTTTACCTTAGATCTTTTGGAGGGTGGGAAAAGCAAGTGCCAAAATTTTTTAGAAAAAAATTTAAAAAATAGACAAGAATATGCAGTTTCCTAGAGAATCAGAAAGGAGCATTTTCTTCACCTCAGACCCTTAGCATGACCTTGCTAAAAACATTCCATAGAAATGGTCTGTTTACAACTGAGGAAACTAAAGCAGAGAGAAGTCAAAAGCTTGTCAGATATCACCCAGTGATGGGCAGAAGATATGAACAGACACTTCTCCAATGAAGACATACAAATGGCTATCAGACACATGAAAAAATGTTCATCATCACTAGCCATCAGGGAGATTCAAATTAAAACCACATTGAGATACCACTTCACACCAGTTAGAATGGCCAAAATCAGCAAGACAGGAAACAATGTGTGTTGGAGAGGATGTGGAGAAAGGGGAACCCTTACACTGTTAGTGGGAATGCAAGTTGGTGCAGCCACTCTGGAGAACAGTGTGGAGATTCCTCAAGAAGTTAAAAATAGAGCTTCCCTATGACCCTGCTATTGCGCTACTGGGTATTTACCCCAAAAATAAAGATGTGGTGAAAAGACGGGCTCAGGACTGAAATAAAATGTTCTCCAATACTTTGAGCTTAGAGTAGAAAAATACCAGCACTGAGGGTAGAAGGGAAACTGGGAGATTACATAGCGGGCTCAGGACTGAAATAAAATGTTCTCCAATACTTTGAGCTTAGAGTAGAACAATACCAGCACTGAGGGTAGAAGGGAAACTGGGAGATTACACAGTCTCCCAAGCCAAAAGAAGAAGGTGTCTCAAGACAGAGGAAGTCAGGAGCATTGACTGTTAATGAGATTTTTAAAGATAAAAGATGGAAGATCATGTGTGATCAGGATTGATCTAGTGAAGAGGCTGACACTAATGATGCAAAAGTGAGAAGAGATAATTAAAGGTATTGAGTCTTTGCAAAGGCAAGTTGTGACTTCCAGAGCACAACCTGAGATGTACAATGCCTACATTGTGCAAGAGAGAAAGCAGAAAACTAAGTTCAGGCCCATGAACATGTTTTTGACCATTTGGTGGGGAGAAAATGAAGGATTGGCTGTCAAATTGCATGTGTTCTCCCAGTGAAGTAAACCTCATTTAAAATTTTCATTTTTTTCTTTATGTCTGGTCAACACAGTTCTCTCAATGTAAAGAGAATGGTACGGAGGTTCCTTAAAAATAGAACTATGAGGGGCACCTGGGTGGCTCAGTGGGTTAAAGCCTCTGCCTTCTGCTCAGGTCATGATCCCAGAGTCCTGGGATCGAGCCCCACATCGGGCTCTCTGCTCAGCGGGGAGCCTGCTTCCTCCTCTCTCTCTCTCTGCCTGCCTCTCTGCCTACTTGTGATCTCTGTCTTTCAATTAAATAAATAAATTCTTTAAAAAAAATAGAACTATGAACCTATGACCCAGTAATTGTACTACTAGCATTTACTCAAAGGATACAAAAAACTGATTCAAAGGAGCACATGCATCTGAAGTTTATAACACCATTATCAACAATAGCCAAATTACAGAAAGAGCCCAAAAGTCTACTGACTGATGAATGGATAAAGAAGATATGGGCTTCATATATATATGTGTGTGTATATATATATATGTGTGTGTGTGTGTGTGTATGTATATACATACATATATATATAATGGAATATTACTCAGACATCAAAAAGAATGAAATGTTACTGTTTACAAAGAAGTGGATGGAGCTAGAGTGTATTATGCTAAAAAAATAAGACATAGAAAGACATACACTCATATGTGGAATTTAAGAAACAAAACGGATAGGGGCTCCTGGGTGGCTCAGTCAGTTAAGCTTCTGCCTTTGGCTCAGGTCATGATACTAGGGTCCTGGGATGAAGCCCCACCTCAGCTCTCTGCTCCGCAGGCAGCTTGCTGCTCCTCCCTCTGCTTGCCATTCTGCTTACTTGTGTTCTCTCTTTCTCAGATAAATAAATAAAATCTTAAAAAAAGAAAAACAAAACAGATGAACATAGGGGAAAGAAAAAAATAAAATAAAGGGAGGCAAACCATAGGAGACTTTTAACTATAGAGATCGAACTGAGGATTGCTGGAAGGGAGGTGGGCAGGGGGATGGACTAAATGGGTGATGGGTATTAAGGAGGGCACTTGTGATGAGCACTGGGTGTTGTATATAAGTGTTGAATCACTAGATTCTACTCCTGAAACTAATATTGCACTATGTGTTAAGTAATTAGAATTTAAGTAAAAACTTGAAACTTAAAAAAAAATAAAGAGAATGGTGAGGGAAGAGAAGGATGGTTGATGCACAAAGTTAGAGGAATTCATGGACTGATGATTTTGATGATGGACAAGATCTGTTAGATTGAGTATAACAGACAAAGAAAGCTGGAAGGATAAGAAGGTATAATTTTAAAGGAGTTGCATGTATTATTTTATTGATGAAGTAGCTGCCTATGAAAACAAAGCTCACAATGCAGCCATTGAAGTGAGCGCCTAAAATAGAGCTGAGGAGAGGTCCTTAGGAATAAGGAGTTGATAAAACCCAAGAAGCTAAGATTTGGGATGGATCAGCTATGTGTCCCTGAAGGTAATGAGAGGATTTCGGGATGAAGAAAAGGACAAAGACATCAACGAGTAAAGGGAAAGGAGAATGATTTTGTTATTTGGCAGTTAAGTGAAGGAGTAGAAAGTAGGGCTTAAAAGGAGAGGAGTATGGACTCTGAAAAACAACCTAAGGGTTTTGAAGGGGCAGGGGGTGGGAGGTTGGGAGAGCCAGGTGGTGGGTATTATGGAGGGCACGCATTGCATGGAGCACTGGGTGTGGTGCAAAAACTATGAATTCTGTTACACTGAAAAGAAATTAAAAAAAAAAAAAAGGAGAGGAGTAATCGTCCAGAATTGACAGTGGAGAGCAAGGAAGATCCTGACATCATCTTGCAGTCTTGCACTAGAAACACAGGAAAATGATTGAGTAGATTCAGGGAGTCCATTCCCCTTGAGGACAATCAAATTTTAGTAAATGATAATCATTGTAAAAAATATGAATGAAGAATATGAAGATGTATAGGTTTATTAATCTTGGAATGGGAATGCCCAAAGGAGGAGTGAAGAGTGAGATCAGACAGTGGGAATTTGAACCATAGAAAATAAATATTATAAAGAGGAAAGTAAGGAGACTACAGCAGTTCAGAATTTAATTGGCAGTGACCAAGAAAACAGACTGAATATTTGTGGACATTTCTGACTCTCAGGTCAGAATAAGAGCTGTTAAGGATAAGAGCTAATGTTACCCTGGTGAATATGAAATTCAAGCATTCAGAGTTTAATTGCATTTAGGACAAGCTTAGAGAGGAATGTTTACCTAATGTTTTACTTGTGGTCACCATTCATATGATTATATCGGAAAAATTTCACTAAAATGGCAATTTGGTTATAGTATCTCCTTTGCTTAAACACTTTCAATTCTTTTTTTTTTTTTAAAGATTTATTTACTTGACAGACAGAGATCACAGTAGACAGAGAGGCAGGCAGAGAGAGAGAGAGAGGGAAGCAGGCTCCCTGCTGAGCAGAGAGCCCGATGCAGGACTGGATTCCAGGACTCTGGGATCATGACCTGAGCCGAAGGCAGCAGCTTAACCCACTGAGCCACCCAGGCGCCCACACTTTCAATTCTTCTTAAGCTACATAACCTTGTATGGCATAAAGAAGGAGAAATAAGGAGGAATAATTTTTGGAGAAAGATGTTTAGAAATATGAAGGAAAAATTTGGTGAGTTTTAGGAAGATAAGGAATAGATGATGAAAAGAAGAAAGGTTGAATAAATATATAAACATATTTCAAAGAAGAAAGTTGTTGTATGGCATTTCTGTTTTTAGAATATCAACAAGAAATCAAGGGAGGTAAACAAATATTTTGTTTCTAGCAAGTCCACCCCTTTTTCTGGCCTTAAAAATCATGATACATGTGAGTGGAAAAGAGAGACAGCTATACTGAAAACCAGAGGCATTTGAATCAGACAGATTAATCTGAATTTGAACATGGAATAATGCCGTGTGTTTCCATCTTTTTTACTACTTTCCTATATAAAAAAGATCAGGCCAACTAACCCACTGTTTTTACTCTCTTGCCAGTACCCCAAATATCGGAAGAAATTAGAAGATGGTCTTTGAGTTGCTGATATGGAATTATGCACTCCAGGGGTTCAAGTTAAGAGGGAAGGTGGTAGAGAAAAATACATGACAAGGAAAGAGAAATAAACAAAGGAGGTAAACAAAGGAGTTCAGTTGCCTTCTTTGGAAAAGCAAGTGGGGTCATCCAACATAAAGCTTGGAGCTCCAAAACTCAAAATTAATGAACCAAGGTGTTGAAACACAAGCCTTTCTATAGTATTGGCTGTCAGATCTCCTGTTTACTGTCCATGCATATTACATAGGTCATAGATAAGTGAAAGTTTGTATTTTTAAAATGAGAAGATTCCATTAGTAGTAGTTAGTAGTTTTGTTGCTTTTGGGGTGTGAATGTGAAGACAGACTTGGAACGTTTTCACAAAACCCTGTGTTTGTGTTAACCATCCTCAACATGACAATTGGATAAGAAAGAGCCCTTGAGAAATCCCATGAGAATCCCATGTTGAGGGAAGGAAGTAACCGATGACTGTTGACTCCTGAAAATCTGATATTATAGTTAATCCTTCAGAATGGTAGATGGTGAAGACAATTGGGAAAGCAGACACATAAAAAGAAGTATCCAAGTATTATGTATAGCTTTGTGTTTTTTGGGGTTTTTTTTTTTAGCCCAAGTCTAGGGCTCCCCTTAGAGACTTAAAGCATTTTATTTATTTTTTTTAAAGATTTTATTTATTTGACAGACAGAGATCACAAGTAGGCAGAGAGGCAGGCAGAGAGAGAGGAAGGGAAGCAGGCTCCCTGCCAAGCAGAGAGCCCGATGCGGGGCTTGATCCCAGGACCCTGAGATCATGACTTGAGCTGAAGGCAGAGGCTTTAACCCACTGAGCCACCCAGGTGCCCCTAGCTTTGTGTTTTAAAACCAACTATTATTTGGTTCTTTTTCTTCTTTTTTCTGGCAACTTATAATCTTTCATGGGGAAACCCTTAGGTCTGTCTTGGCTTGGGTAAAGTTTTTTTTCCCCATTTATTTATTTATTTATTTGACAGAGTGAGAGAGAGCAGAAGCAGGCAGTGCAGCAGGCAGAGGGAGAGGGAGAAGCAGGCTTCCCACTGAGCAGGGAGCCCGATGTGGGGCTCAACCCCAGGACCCTGGGATCATGACCTGAGCCGAAGGCAGAGGCTTAACCCACTGAGCCACCCAGGCACCCCAGCTTGGGTAAAGTTTTAGTTTCACAGATAAGTGGTTGAAATCTTGGGTTTTTCTTTTGGACTGGGCACTGACTTTCATCTATACTAGGTGCTGTACATTTACTGATGGTTCACATAGAGATATCCCCAATTGGTTCTTTTCTGTTCCCTACTGGTTAGGAGCAAATGTTGTTTTCATGCTCCATCTCCACACAGGATGTCCAAGTGTTCATCTTCCTGTTAAAGGGCTAGGAAGTTTCCAGAGCTATGGAACTGTGGCTTGTCCTTAGGTGAATGACATCAATGGTGCTGACTCTTGAGTACATTTGGTCATTGTTATCCCTTTTATTCTGCTTCCTCGTATTTGGAACAAAGGTATTTCTTCTTCTTCCCTCTTCAAAGACTACTGGTTTTTCTCTTTCATCTATCTTTGCTCTATCTTATATGTACTCTTCTCCTTTTGTCCAACCCCCTCCCCCAAGTCCTGTAGTCTCTTAAGAAAGAAAGCTGGTTCTGTAAGTGCAGATCTGAGAATCTTCCTCTCAGATTTAATTTTGCTTCTGCTTTGTTGTAGACTGGAGGAGGAAAACTAGCTCTTGACTAAGTGAGTGAAAAGGAGGCAGTGAAATGCACAGAAAGCATGCTATTAATATTTTGAGCTAACCCTGTGCAACACTCATGCATATGATTAAGTTAGAGTAAATGTCTGCCTTTTTCTCAAACAGGACCAGGTCATCTGAGACAAGGAACTATTTTTTGTCATTGTTAGTTTGGTTTACTAGTGAGTTTTCTTCTGCTTGTAAGTGACATAAAGCACATTTGAATTAGCCTTGGTTAGAGAGGAATTTGATTGGAGAGATATGGGGATATATAGTGAAATGAAAGGAAGAGAACAATCCAGTTCTAAGAAGAGCAGGAATTCACCTGAGCCTTAGAAACCGAAGTGCCAGGCTCTGCAACGCCCTCAGGGCTCTTTTCTTTTTCCCATGACTCTTTGCTTATGTGTATAGACTGTCTTTCTCCATGTGGTAGAAAACATGACCTCTCACTAACACTTCAGTGTAACTTTGTAATTGGAAGAAAGGAACTATGTCCACTTTCTCTCTAGGAAGAAGAAGGGGAGGGGAAAAAAGGAAGGGTAAGGGAATGAGAGGGGGAGGAGAAAAACAATCTGAATAGGATATTTCTTGGCCAAAAATTTAGTGTAAAATAAGGATAAAAAAAGGAACTAGCACTGATCTGCCTGGTAAAGATATTAAATATTTAATTGTGAGATTTCTTGCCTTACAGCTGGTCAGAAAAGTATCTTCTGCCTTATGAGTTGATACTATGGTCTTTTATAACAATTGATAATTTATACTTAGGAAGTGTGTGTTTGTGTTTGTGTACTTCCTGGAAATGGGAAGAATAATAAGACAAGTTCTGTGACTACTACTGGTGCAGACAATTTTAGAACCCATGGGCTATTTTTTCAGAGTGAAAAACTCTGACCTATAAAAATATGCTGCAGGGAGTAGGCAGATGTATCTTAAAACAAAATAGTTTCCTGTCATCATGGGCATACTTTCCCAAAGGCATATGGAACCTTAAAGAAAGGGACAGACCTAAAGAGAAGAGCATTAGGTTAGAGATCAGGGACATTCATTAGAAGCTAGTTTTGTTCATTTTTAACTTCATGGGTTTTTTTTTTAAAGATTTTATTTATTTATTTGACAGAGCTCACAGGTAGGCAGAGAGGCAGCCAGAGAGAGAGGAAGGGAAGCAGGCTCCCTGTTGAGCAGAGAGCCTGATGTGGGGCTCGATCCCAGGACTCTGGGATCATGTTTTTTTGTTTTTTTTTTAAGATAGCATTCACAACTGATGGTAGTCAACAAATATATCATCACGGAAAGCTATTTAGTTTCAAGAATATCTATCTAGAGAAGAAATAAGACAATGTGGCACCATCATGGGTACAGGGTACAGGGAAGATCCTCTTATATCCTTGGTCTCATAGAAATTCACAGGCCACCAGACCCATATTTCATTAGATATATGGAGTAACTTGCCCAAAGTGCCTCAGGTTTTTGCAAATCTGAGGAAATACCCATTACCATCCTTTGCCATTGTTTTTATTCCTTCTTTGGTGTGACTCAGAGGCACATTAGTACCGACAATGTTCAATTTAACAGACAAATTTAAACACATTTAATTAATAGGATACATGTTTGGCCAAAAAAGAAGTCATCTTAAACGTTATCAGGTCATTCATACTTTTGGATGGTTGCCTTTGTATGGTTCATGGTCTGGACATCTTCTCCACATGAAGTTACAAAACACTGTGATAGATGTTATACTAATTATTTAGTTTAATTTTCTCCCTTTTATGTTGTAATTTCCTTTAGTTACCTCAGTCTTTCTGTAAAGACTGATACAGCTGTTCAACTTCATTTAATGATACTCTGCAGAATTTAAGAATGAGCAGTACAGGAAATGAAACTTGAAACAAAGTAATCCTTTTGTTGGTACCAGTACTAACTTTTATTAGCCACAGATAGCAGTATATTATTGAGGTGAGCACATCTGGCAGATAGAGGGTGACCCCCAGCAGTGATGTAAAGTTTTCTTATGGAAAAGCTAGAAATATTGTGGTATAGCACAGAGAGGACTGTGATGTAATGGCTGTGTGGACAATATGGGAAGAGACATGAGAAATTGTCTGTATACAATTCAATACAGAATTCAATACAATACAAAAAACACATTTCCTTTGTTTTTTTTAAAAGGAAATTTCAAGTAAAGTAAGATCACCATGAAATAGATGTTTCTTTTATATGAATTTCCTTAATTCAAAGACCATATTTTAGCTGGCCACTTAACAAGACATATCTAGCAAGAAAACTTGAAAAATCATAAGCATTTGATGAAAATATGAATTCTTGAATGAATTTTACATTTGAAACTATGATTATGGCAGAGTGGGGGATTGGCTCATCAGTGAAGCAGTCTCATCTTAGCTCTAGATTCTATTTTCATACATCATAGAAGTGCTATGTAGTTAGGTCTGTTTGTTTCTGTTCAGTCAAGAACGAAGAAATAGTATGAATTGTTAAGTCAAGACAGGCAACTCTGATGAAGCATCTTAGTCTCACCTAATTTTGCTTGTCTTCATTTGTTCCATATAGTGCCAAATTTATTTAATTTTAAAAGCAAGCAAGATTGAGTCAAGGTGTACACCTGTTCTCTCACAGAACTTCATAAACACATTTTGGGCTTAAATGTTCCCAAGTCCTCATGAAATATATTCAGTCCACTTAAATATATTCCATCTTTCAAACACAAAATGTCAAGCTTAGCACCCTCATTAATTTATAGTACTACTTTACCCAGTGGTTTAAAAAATGATTATGCCTTTTCAGTCCTCACTGTTAAATAAAATAAAATCATAGTAAGAATGATTAGCAAAAGATAAAGCTATTTATAGCTAACATCTATGTTCCTAGAATAGCACTGATAGTTATACAGTATCAATGTTGACTTTGAACTTCTTATGGATTAAAAAGATACATGATTTATTTTCCTTAGTGGACACATCAGAGAGATTTGACCCAGTTATCTCCTAAAAGTTTTGTAATAATTTGAGTTAAATGTTTGTCGTCTCATATTAATTGCTTTTATCTGGTCAATAAATCTTTCACAAACCAAAAAAAAAAATTTTTTTTAAACAACTTTGACTTTTAATAATGGAAACAATTTGCCATTCCAGAAACAACCGCAGGGAAGAAAAATCTTCCCTATAAAAATAAACTCATCAAAATTATAAATATTATACCTTTTTTAGTTCTGTGATTTAAAATGCTCCCCTGCAATACTACCCCCTTCATTTTTAACAACATTCTGGTACCATCACATGTTGAAGAGAAAACAGTATTACAGCAAAGTTTAGTTTAATTTAACACAAGAATTTGTGCAGTGATTTTTAAAAATCTCTGGCCGTAGTAGCCTTTTCTTCTTTTATGCATGAAAAATGCTGCTGCAGGAACCAGTGTTTGGGAGAGAGCGTCAGTGTTCCAAGAACTATGTAACTGACAGAATTTCAATACAGTTTACACATAGACTTGAGATAGGTAACAAAAAATTGGGAAGGAAATTGACACTTGGAGTACACAGTATGATCATATTCTAAGTCCCAGTTGCGAAATTCCAGTTTAGGGTCTCTCTGGCTCAGCTTGGGTAAGATGCTAAGATCTAGACCAACTCCCAATACCCAGTTAATGCAAGGGTGAAGCATTAATGTAGCTACTCCTGCAGACTTATGGGTGGGGAAGAGGGAGCAGTTTTCTAAATGAGAGATGGGTTGTATGATCAATCCCACAGTAATGCGCTGGAAACTACTTTATCCACTATTAAGCATTAACCCTGAAGATATTCCTATTTTTGGCAAGCTGACTTTTCCACATACCCTCCCTGTTTATCATAAATATAGATTATAAGTCATAGATAAAAGATAATTTATTACATGGTATAATCTCTGTGTTTCATGCTTTTTAGTGTATAAGGTCAGACTTGGAATATTCACCTCATTAATATAACAAACTAATAAAAAACTTCTGACAATTCTAGAAAGATCAGGAAGGAGATAGAAATAGGACGTTAGCTTTTTAATTATGAAAAAAACTGAAGTTTTTTAAAAAAATAAGTTATCTCATACAACCTGATAGAAGAAAATTGAGAAAACAATGAATCTGAAACCAGGAATCACCAACTAGAAACTTTGTCCACTGAAAATTTGTAAATGACAACATAAACAACTTCTTTTGCCCTCAGGGAGGTGTAATAATAAATAAAAATTGTGTATATTTAAGATATAAGTATACATCATGAAATGATTAGCACTGTCAAGCTAATTAACACATTGATTACCTCACATGGGTACCATTTTGGGGGGGTGTGGTGAGAACATTTAAGATCTACTTTTCTTTGTCAATTTCAAGTACAGAATAGAGTATTATTAACTATATTCACCATGCTGTACATTAAATTCCCAGAATTTATTCATCTTATAACTAAAAGTTTGTATCCTTTGACCACATATCTCCATTTTCCCTAACCCCCTAGACCCTGACACCCACTGTTCTTCTCTGGTTCTATGAGTTCAACATCTTAAATTCTACTTGTAAGTGAGATCACACAGTATATATCTTTCTCTACCTGGCTTATTTTACTTTGTATAACATCCTAAAGGTTTATTCATGTTGTCAAAAATGGCAGGATTTCTTTCTTTTTAAAAAAAAAATTTATTTATTTATTTATTTGTTTGTTTATTTAAGAGAGAGTCAGCACAAGTGTGAGAGTGGACCGAGGGAGAGGGAAAAGCAAACTCCCTGCTGAGTAGGGACCACCCCCCACCTCCATGTGGGTCTCAATCCCAGGACCCTGAGATCAAGACATGTGCCAAATTCAGATGCTTAATCAACTGGTCCACTCAGGTGTCCCATAATTTTTTTAAGGGGTTAGTAATTTCCCTGTGTATGTGTGTATATGTATGTGTGTATACATCTAAATACACATAAAAATTTATATACACATGTAAGTATACCACATTTCCTTTATCCATCTGTTGGTGGACTCTTAGGTTATTTCCATATCTTGGCTGTTGTGAATAATGCTACAGTGAACATGGCACTGCAGATACTTCTGAGATCCTGATTTCATTTTCTTTGGATATATACCCACTAGTGGGACAGCTGGATCGTATGGTAATTCTATTTTTGACTCTATGAGTAAGTTCCATATTGTTTTCTGTAATGGCTGTGTCAATTTATAGTCCCATCAGCGGTGTACAGGGGCTCCCTTTTCTCCACATCCTTGCCAACACTTACTGTTTATCTTTTTGATTATAACCATCCTAACAGTTATGAGGTGATATCTCATTGTTTTGATATGCATTTCCCCGATGATTAATGATAGTGAGCACCTTTTCATGTACCTGTTGGCCATTTGTATGTCTTCTTTGAAAAAAATAGCTGTTCAGGTCCTTTGCCTATTTTTAATCAGAGTATGCCTTTTTGCTATAAAGTTGAAAGAATTCCTTATGTATTTTGAATATTAACCCCTTATCAGATATATGGTTTATAAATATTTTCTTTTATTCCACAGGTTGCCTTTTCTTTGTTGATTGTTTACTTTGTTGTACATAAGCATATATATGTAGTATGTATGTATGTATTTTTAAGTAGGCACCATGCCAGGCACAGAGCCCAGCATGGCACTTGAGCTCACAACTGTGAGATCAAAACCCGAGCTGAGATCAAGAGTCCAGTGCTTAACTGACTGAGCCACCCAGGCACTCTTGTATGAAAAATGCCAATGGAATTTTGATAGGGACTGTGTTGAATCTTTAGATAATTTTGGGTAGTATGGACACTTTCATAATATTCTTCTAATTTAGGAATTTCTTTCCATTTATTTGTGTCTTCTTTAGGTTTGTTTTTTCAGTGTCATATAATTTTCAGTGTATAGATTTTTCACCAGCTTTGTTAAATTTGTTCTTTTTAAAAAAAGTTTACTTATTAGAGAGAGAGACAGAGCGAGAGCAGTGGGGACAGGCAGAGGGAGAGGGAGAGAGAGTCCTAAGCAAACTCTGTGCTAAGCACACAGCCCAACCTGAGGCTGGGTCTCATGATCCTGAGATCACGACCTGATCTGATACCAAGAGTTGGTTGCTTAACTGATTGAGCCACCAGGTGCCTTAGTTAAACTGACTCAAATATTTTATTCTTTTTGAAGGCTGTTGTTGTTACTGTATAGAAATGCAAGTGACTTCTATACTTCGATTTTGTATCCGTAACTTTACTGAATTCCTTTATTATTTGGAACAGTTTCTTGTGGAATCTTTAGAGTTTCCTCTATATAAGATCATATCAGCTGGAAGCAGACCATTTAACTTCTTTCTTTTCTACTTTTTTTTTTTTTTTTTAGATTTTATTTCCTTTCTTCATTTAATTGCTCTGGTCAGGACTGCCTGCACTATGTTGAGTAGATGTGTTGAGAGCAGGCACTTTTGCTTACTCCTTATTTAGGTTTGTTTTCTCAGTGTCTTATAATTTTCAGTGTTCAGAAAGTTTTACTTAGAAGTCAAACTTTCAGCTTTTCACCACTGAGAATGATAATAGCTGTGAACTTGTCATGTATGGCCTTTATTATGTTGAACTACATTCTTTCTATATATAATTTCTTAGAATTTTTATCATGAAGTATGTTGAATTTTGTCAAATGCATCTTTTGCATTTATTAAGCTGATCATATAATTTTTATTCTTCATGTTGTTAAAACGTTGTTTTGCATTTATTGATTTGTATATGTTGATTCATCCGTGCATCCCAGGAATAAATCCCAATTGGTCATGCTATACACCTTTCAATGTATTTTCGAATTTGTCTTATTAGCGTTTTGTTGAGGATTTTGCATCAGGGATACTGGCCTGTAATTTTTTTTTCTTGTAGGGTCCTTATCTGGGTTTGGCCTAAGGGTAATGCTGGTCTTATAAAATAAGTTAGAAATGTTCCTTCCTCTTCAATTTTTGGGAAGAGATTGAAAAGAATTGGTGTTAATTCTTTAAATGTGTGATAGTTTTTACTCATGAAGTCATAATAATCCTTTGTTCATATCTGCCAAAATGCTAATTATTCAAATAAACAAGTCACACATACTCAACTACTCATTTGAGAAAAAAAAGATGGATTGTTGTGTCATATGCTGGAATTAACACAGGCATGCATGCAGAGCAATTTGGGTTCAAATCCCACTTCCTCTCTCTACTAGTTATAAGTCTGGATAAATTATTTAGACACTCCTTGCCTCATTTTAATGAGTAAAATAGTAAGAATTCTTTTTAAAGCATATGCAGACAAATACCAAAAAGGTAATTGTTATTTAAAATAGTCTTGGAATTAGATCCTTCATGAGCTCATTTTTCAATTTGGTCTTTGTGAAAATTTCAAATAGACAAAAGTGGGCAGAGCAGGATCCCCATTGTTGGGGAACAAGAGCTCCTGTCTCCTTGAAGGTCTTTCTGGCTGGACTAGTCAAATTGACATGAGACAGATGAGAGAGAATTAAATTTAGCGGCGTATGTACAGGGAATCTACAAAGACTTGGAAATTCCGAAGACAGTCAGGAAAATTAGGTGTCTATGTCATCCTGAGCTAAGAAGAAGGGCGTAGTGGTCTGGGAAATTGAAGGGAAGGAATGCAATTCACAGGGCAGGAAGAAGAAGAGCAGATGTTTGGTAATTAGATTGTTTCCTTGCCATATAGATACGTGATTCAGATAAAATTTATCTCTGGTAATAACCTTTATTCTGGAAAGATCCCTAATTTAGGTTCTCCTGTATAGTTAAGGGAGAGGCAGAAGTTTCTCTTGAGTCCACTGGGTCTCAATAGCCTTCAGCTCAAAATAAACTTCATGCCAAGTGGTCCATCTTGGGGCAGCCTGGCCTTGGGCCCTACACCATCACTTTCGTGGAGGCATGCCAACAGGTAACCAAGAGGCATGCCAGAATATTGTAGTTTTACCTTGGTGTTTACTCTTCTTTAGGACCTTTGGTCTTTTAGGCACAGACAGTGAACTTCATATGAGCATCCCATGAAGAACAGGGTAAACCAGCTCACAGGAGACTGATCCATATTTCACAATATTTTAAAAAAATTTATCCTTGATAATGCATATTCTTTTCCAGAGTCTGGAATGCTTACATTAACTTATAAGGCATTTCTCTTAAGAGGCTCAAAGTTTTAATCTTGGCATCAATTTCTTAATAGCAAGTATAGTGCTACATAATTCCTTTAAAGTATTTGTTCAATACCTCCAGAAACTGCAAGGGGAAAGCAACTTATGCAGCAGTATATGCCTATACCTGCCTCTTCAGACCCACTTTAAACAGATTGTTCTTTTCTCTGTAATTTATACATGGCTTAGGTGAAACCCCCTAGTCACTTAAGACTTTGTCCAAACAGATAACTATGAAAACTAGTATAAGTCTAAATGGCTTAGGTTTTTCTTTCATGGGATCTAGAGCACTGCAGGTACTTGTGGCACAGAACAGAGATGGGTAGAGGGGAAAGGGGGCAGCGTTTATATACCTGGTTTATTTAGGAGAACTGATGAGTGCCCTCCAAGGATCCATATAGGAGAAAGCCAGTTTCAGAGGCGTATGCATTGTTGCCTCATTATGAAATACTTTTCAAGTAGAGTCTCTTGATTCCGTATGAATATAGGATCTTTCCAGTATTTGTACTTCATATATTAAACATTCTTGATTCAGATCCACATATTACCCAAATATCTTTGTGTTTCTGTTGGACAATGTACTATATTATGGGAAGTATTACCCTTTTAGGTATAATAATTTAAAATGGTTTTTTCTTGTATGTGTAATTTCATGTAAAATAATAATAGATAGCTGATATCTCCAAGGACAGGTCTTTTTCAGATATTTACATGCAGCTATTCAAAAGTTAAGAATTCTTAATTCAAGTGGAGTCATGACACTAATAGTCTTCATGTTTGATCATAATTTTAAGTAGCAGTATAGGCAGGGTGAGTGGTGGAGAGAGTATAAAAGACAAGGGAAAATCGGATCTGAGACTTTAGTTTGAAAATGTTTGCTCCTGGGCAAGAGTTGAAGTTTCAAAAATTAAAAATTTATCTGATATGTAAATGCACCTGAAAATCCAGAATTAAATGAACAGAGAGCACAATCTCTCTGATTTTGAGGTCTGTTCAGAGCTTTCTTAAGTAGACTTTTGACTCTTTACTCAACCTGAGTAGACTGACCCCTCAGCGGTCTGTATTGTAAGATTAGGAAAGACAGAAGGGTACTCTATGTATTAAGGGGCTAATGATGCCAATTATTTTCTTCTTCTTTGTCACAGCTCATGCACACAAGGAAAAAGTGAAGGCACAGAATGTGTGAGACCTGAAGACAAATACTAAATAAAACCACTGGGTCTTATCAGTTAATTAACTGGTTCATGAAGTCTTTCCTTAAGTAGCCCATTCTAAGAGATTATTTTAATATGTGGCTGATGTTACTAGGTTGTCCTTTATCTTTAATCTAAAACAAAACAAAACAAAAAAACTATTGCCAAAAGCCTTAAAGAATGATATAGGTAAAAAAAAAAAAGAATGATATAGCTACTTCATTGGTAAACAATATATAGCTGAACCCCAGAATTATGCAGGAAAGAGCATCTCTGAGTAACTAATGTCTGTTTATTATTCCTCTTGTCAGACATATTTTTGTGATGGAGGTGACTTTAAGCTTTGTTATTCTATCTCCTGATCATCCAGTTCTTACTTTGATTTAACAAGCAACCTAGAGAAGAGCATAAACTAACAGGCCTGCAAAAACCTTCCAGGATTCTGCCATTTTATTTTTTGGTGTGACTGTCTAAATTCACATTCTAGCCAATCAATCATTCACTCTCACCACAAATATCTATCAAAGGC
Source organism: Mellivora capensis (assembly GCA_004024625.1). Taxonomy (NCBI): domain Eukaryota; kingdom Metazoa; phylum Chordata; class Mammalia; order Carnivora; family Mustelidae; genus Mellivora; species Mellivora capensis. The sequence goes on along the minus strand of PISX010013995.1, from coordinate 13,083 downwards.
TATCTAATAAGCCAGGCACCTTCTAGTTCTTAAAGATGGTACCAAAGGTAAAAGACAGTATCTTTCTTTTAAGAAGCTCAAACTTTATCAGAAAGAGAGATCAAAATAAGTACTACACGAAATGATATGCTGTGAAGGACCTTGGCAACACAAAGAGCAAGGAAAAAAGTGAATTCATTTTGAAAAGTGGTAAAAGATTCCATAAGAGGTGAAATCTGGGTTTTGAAGGAAGGGTTAGTGTTTGTAAAGAGAGAAGAATGGAGAGAAAAGCATAGAAGAGAAGCTGGATGGTCTATGTGGGGAGTGGGTATGAGTTTTGTGTGGTCAAATAGGTGTGTTTGTGAACTACACAGGTTTGGCTAGAGGTGTTACTGAGTCATGTATGTTAAGGAGTTTGATGGCAAACTAGCATGAGTTTTTAACAGAGAGAAACATGATAAGATTTGGATTTTTAAAAACTTTAAGTTTAAAGAATATGTAGACAGAGATTTTCAGTTATGAGATACTTGCCTGAAGGAAACCAACTAGGAAATTATTTTAATAGTGTAGGTGAGAGATAATAAGGAGCTGAATCAAAGCAATAAGAATAGGGAAGCAAAGGAGAATTAAGGAGTTAGGGTTTATGAGTCATTTCCCTAGAGCTCAATCAGACACACAATTTTGTAAAGTTGATAATAATCAAAATTGTTATTTGTGGTGATTCCCTCAGTGTATACATACAATGTCCTGTTTAGCAGTTTGCATTCTCCACTGTGCAGATAAATAAAAACAATGCTAAACAGTCTTTTAAATGAAATCCTAGTTTTTTAAAAATTTTTACTTATTTTTATAATTCTTTTCAGTGTTCCAGAACTCGTTTTTGCACCACACCCAGTGCTTCATGCAATATGTACCCTCCATAATACTCATGCAATACATGCCCTCCATAATACCCACAAAGATTGATAGGCAAAAGATCCTGATATCCAGGATCTATAAAGAACTTCTCAAACTCAACACACACAAAATAAATAATCATGTCAAAAAATGGGCAGAAGACATGAACAGACACTTCTCCAATGAAGACATACAAATGGCTAACAGACACGTGAAAAAATGTTCATCGTCACTAGCCATAAGGAAGATTCAAATCAAAACCACATTGAGATACCACCTTACACCAGTTAGAATGGCCAAAGTTGACAAGACAATAAACAACGTGTGTTGGAGAGGATGTGGAGAAAGGGGAACCCTCTTACACTGTTGGTGGGAATGCAAGTTGGTACAGCCACTTTGGAAAACAGTGTGGAGATTCTTTAAGAAATTAAAAATAGAGCTTCCCTATGATCCTGCAATTGCACTACTGGGTATTTACCCCCAAAATACAGATGTGGTGAAAAGAAGGGCCATCTGTATCCCAATGTTCATAGCAGCAATGGCCACAGTCACCAAACTGTGGAAAGAATCCTAGTTTTTTTTTTTTTTTCAAGCAAACTTGGCTATTATTCCTGTAAAGTGTTTTTGTTTCTTTGTTTTTCTGTTTTCTCTTGTAAAGCATGCTCGCTATTCTAGAGCTCTGTGAGATTTAAGCTACTGGTAGTGTCCAAGATAAAGGCTGGAGCTATATGACTGTTTTTTTTAAAAAATGCTTAGCTATACAGAAAAGGGGATTTTTAGGGTGATGGAACTGGTCTGTATGTTACTTTATGCATTTGTCATGTAGGGAAAGAAACCTTTTCCCTCTTTTTCTCTGTAGGTGCATTGGCTGGTATAATAATTAAATTGACATAAGATTAACAGAGAAATAGTAATTTCATTCTGTATATATGAGAGCCCCTAACAATATGAGACTTGAAGAAGTTTAACCAACACAAAGCAGGCAGCTTTTATATTTTTTAGACAAGGAAACAGCAAATTTGTGAAGAATTGACAAGACAAAGGATTTGGGCTTGGGGCAGTAAATTAGTGAAGAGGTAACAAGTTTTTTTGGCCCTAAATCCCCTACCTCTGGTGGTAAGGACTTTTCAACCCTCCTGGAGCAGGGAGGATGCCTTCATATGGGAGACTTACTTCCTGCTTTCAGGGGAAACAAAGGAAGTCGGAGTGTGTTTCTTGCATGGACTGTTTCTTAAGTTTAATTCAAAATAATCAATGTGCCTAAGTGGCATATTTTGACGTGGTATATTCTGCTCCCTTTTAGTCCCATTTTTGAAACTTCAAGAAATTTCACAATTTAGAAGCTGAGTTGGTAGTGGTATCTGGCTGGCTCAGTCAGTGGAGCTTGCAACTCTTGATCTCTGGGTTGTGAGTTCAAGCCTCACATCAGGTGTAGAAATTACTTAAATAAATAAACTTATTAAAACAAACAAACAAAAATAACTTTAGAAAAAAGAAACTGAGTCGGTAGATTGACCCATTATTTCATTGATTTAATTTCTACATCTCTAATGATGTCAGTGGGTATTCAGGTAAACTTTCTGAGTAGCAACAGGCACAAAGATCATCTAAACACAAGTTATTGTGGTGATTCCTCTGAAGTTTATATGAAGTCATTCATCCTCAACTTGTAGGGTTTCTGGGAAAAGGGCAGGTTTTATTCTTAGTGATTACAAGTCAAAGTGGCAGAAAATGGGAAATGTTAGTTTGGAGAGTTACTTAGGATCCATTTAGTTCGCAGGTAGTTAATAAAAACTCAAAGACAATTAACAACACTAGAATCTGATATCCAAAAGGGTGGACTATAGTTTTCTATTGAAACATTAAATATCTCTCTACATTCACCTCCATTTCTATCAGAGATAATCAAAGTAAGACTAATTTGTTTTCAAAATTAGTCTAGTCTTGTTAAACTTGGCTAGGTTATTTACATAGGTACAGTAAGAATAGCAATTGATTATATAAACTCTTCTAAATCTGCTTAGTTGGAATTTTTCATAAGGAATCTCAGACTGAACTTTTAAAAGACACTTGAGGTTAAGAAGTGAGGTCAAGGAATCACCGTCAGACTTTGCCTGCAATACCTATAGATTTGGGTAAATTTCTCTCTTCTTGAGATTCCCCAAATAGCTTGTGGTTACTGAACTTGCCAGAAATTGATCTTCCTTGCTCATCTGATAAGGTTGTCTTGAACACTGTAAGCAGGGGGATTTATTCATTCCATAAGATCAAACTTAGTTCCTTAAAGCTGTCTGGTTATATCTGATTCTTGCACATCATTCTCAAATATGACATTACAGTCAAAGCCTTGGTAATATAACCAGTGTTTCAATTGTATCTTTTTACAAAGAGAACAGATTCTTATTGAGCTTATGGAAGTAATTATATTACCATGAAGATGAGAATATTCATTAAGAAGTTCTGAATTCTGGAGGGATCAGGCAAGGACAAAAAGATAAATGTTTCTTCTTTATTCACAAAAGTATATTTTACCATGTTTCTGACAGCTTCAGAAAATCTGGAAAAACAAAACATGGAAGAACCAATGATGTTTCAGATAAATAGATCATAAAAATTATTATCATCCTAGTCAATTCATTTAGTTCATGTAATTAATTTTTGTTGATCTTTATTTTGTTAGAAGTTTTATGAAGCCATCAGTTTCTCCATTAGAGTCCTCTAAATTCCTACCTAGTTTAATGGTAACATCTAAAAGTTACTAGAAACCTGCTTGTTAGAGTTCTTTCTTCGAATCTCTCTAAAGATGAAATAATATTGCAAAAACATCGGAATTAAATAATAACTTCTAACATTAAATTGCTAAAAGGCTTAAAAATGGCCATGGTTAAAGATCTGATGAGAGTTCATTATTAACAAAGAAATTTAGGGGCACCGGGGTGGCTCAGTTGTTTAAGTGGCTGACTTCTACTCTGGTCATGATCCTGGAATCCCAGGATGGAGTCCTGTGTCGGGCTCCCTGCTTGGTGGGGAATGTGTTTCTCTCTTTGACCCTCCCCACTCTCATGCTTTCTCTCTCAAATAAATAAATAAAATCTTAAAAAAAACCCAAAAACAACAAAAAAAGAACTTTAATTGTTTCTGTGACACAAAATTTTAAGTTAATAACTACAGTTACAACTGATAACATTTTACCATGATATATTAGAATTTTTGGAATTTTATACAGTTACTAGAACACATATTAATAACATGTATCCACATAAGTATAATCTAGGAAGGTAAGTATACTTATTTGACAATGCTTCCTTAGTAATTTAACATATCAAATAGGCCTAATTATTTTAATAGCTTTCTTTTTATAACAGAGAACAAATCTTTTGAGATGTTCCAGAGATGCTCTGAAAAATCCCAAATTTCTTCCAGGTCAAAAAACTTCATTCAGAATTTGATTTTGGAAAGTTTTAAAAAAAATACCAAAAAGTTTGGATACTTGAATAAATAGGATCACAGGAGTGCCTGGGTGGCCCAGTGGGTTAAAGCCTCTTTCTTTGGCTCAGGTCATGATCCCAGGGTCCTGGGATCGAGCCCTGCATCAGGGTCTCTGCTCAGTGGGGGACCTGCTTCCTCCTCTCTCTCTGCCTGTCTCTCTGCCTACTTGTGATCTCTGTCTGTCAAATAAATAAAGAAAATCTTTAAAAAAATAAAAAAAATAAATAGGATCACAAATCATTATAAGCAATCTTTGTCTATTTAACCAAGGGGGATAAAGATTTTAATGACAAATACATAAGGTTACATAATTTTAAGCAAAGCTAAGTTCATACCAGTAAGACAGTTGAATAATCAAAGACCTGATAAAGACAACATGAAGTATAGGAAATTATTATAGTGCAATAGAAAATCTTTGTTTTCTAGGCAGATTACTTAAAAGGTGAAGAAAAACCTTCCATAATATTTTATCAAGAGCATACCAGTAGTCCAAGAAAACTTTCTTTTTAGCAGATTATTTAGCAGAAAATTACATGAGCAAACTACTAATATTAAAGCTTATTTTAAAAAATGATTATAGCAATTCAGTGTTTAGCTAACTTGATTATACAAGATAAAAGTCTCTCTCTCTCTCTCTCTTCAACTATCTATATACATTTAGTTTGTCCTTCATTTTCTTCCTTCCCATTCTGAGAAATATAGTTTTACTTTAGGATAAATTTATTTTCTTTTCCTTAACAAAAATGTGGATCTCCATACCTTCTTTTTTAAAACTTCAAAAGACATCCTATTTTCCATGCATACAGAGTTGTTTCTCATTTTATTTCTAGTAGTTTTAATTACATGTATTAAAATTTTTAAATTTCAGAAAACTTAATTTCTAGTGAAAGCAAGAAGTATTTGTGAAATGTCTGTTAGATTGGAAAATTTATGAATACATTTCATAATTTCTAGAAATACAAGATTCCTCATAGTGTAGTCTTTTAGTATAGCACAGGATATGTTTACTAACAGACCCAAATATGTTTAATTTCTTGGTAATAGGAGGCCAAAAGTAGATAAGCCTATGTTTATTTATTAATGTTTCAGTATTTTATCTTATCTGGAAATGATCTAGATATTTAATAAATATCCACCATTTAACTTAACTTAGTAAAACTCTGAGGCTTCAAATTGCCAAAAATATTTGGAAAACACAATTATTGTTGAAAAGTTTATTTATAAACTTTTACTCCAATTACATCTATCTAAATCATTTGCTTGCAACAAAGAATGTTCAGATTATGCATGAAAACTTCATGAGACTTTGGAGAAAGTCAGCCACTATCCCAAGCTATTTTCTTTGTTGACAAAAGAGATAACATGAACTTATTTGATTAGTAAGCCCACGTAGAATAATCATTGTATGTCTGCATATTTAAGCTGATAATTCTGAAGACATGCCTATTTTAATTAAACCAACGAACTTAAATACAATTTTCCCCCTAAATTTAGAGGATTTTCCAATTCAAAGGATCCTTCTGGTCATTGGCAAATAGGGCTTTGTGTTAATCTCAATAGTGATTCAAACCAGTAAGCTCTTTTATGGCTTAGCCAAGGATGCAAGAATTATCCCAAAAGAGGGTGCGAAAGATAAAACCCTCACAAGATCCAGAAAGCTAGCCTAAGGAATCAAAGACCTCGAGTTAACCCAAGAAAGCAAAAGGTCACAGGTGGTAAGAGTAATATAGAGAAAATGGTTTCTCTATTTCCTATGGGACCATCATGAGATGCCTCCAGTCACAGATGTGCTGTCTGTGATGCCAGGCAGGTGCTACTGGAATGGGACCTTTTTAGTACTAACAAGACAATGAAGGTTGAGATATCAAGAGCTTTCATTATGGACTGGGATACCTATGACAAATTTCCATGAGAGCTGCCTGGTCAGGCTATGAAGTGCTGCTTGTGACTTTGTCTTAGAATCTCAGTCTATTCAACTGTACTCCAAATGCAAGCTGGTACTTGTGTCTCTGGCTGGCAGAGACTGGAGAGAATATTCCCATTGACTACAAAGCTGAGCTCTAAGGACATAGAACAAGGTGAAAGGAAAAGCTTGTCCCCCTTTTACACAGAGGACCCACGGCAAAATTTATCTAAATAGATGCTGCACTGGTGAGAACTGTGAACTCAACAGTTTGTGAGGCTGGTTTGAACAACAGGCTTACAAGACCTATGCCTATGTTCTACTCTGTGGTTTTCCTCTTTATGACAAATGACACAAAAGATAGAGACAAAGAAAAACAATAACCAACTCTGGGAGGAAAGGGATCAATAGAAAAATAAGACTTTAAAAAATTAATTAATTAATTAATTAATTTTGCAGTGTAGTGCAGCTGCATTCTCTTGTCTAGAGGTCATGTAGTTTGTCCCATGGGCTGTTTTCATGGGCTTTTCTATAATTTGTTTCTAAGCTCATTGGATTTCAGTTACCATGACCAAGGCAGACAAATTTCATTCTGGGTAGACACTTTCAACTCCTCTCATAGCTCTGAACAGTTTGGTATTCACCTCCAGCTTCCTGAGATTTGGATCTACCAGCATCTATAGGAAGGCATTTAAACAGGACCCAGCTTTAGGCATAACTGTAACCCAAATGCCAACATTGTGCTGTTGCTAACTTCTGGGAGGCCCTCATAGTACCATAGGAAACATTCCTTTGCTACTATTCCAGTTATCTACTGCTCTATAACAAATTATGCCAAAATTTGGTGGCTTAAAACAACAACTATTTTATTAGATCTTGTGATTTTTTTACACCAGGAACTCGGGAAAGGCTCAATGGGGACATTTCTTCTGCTTCATGTGGCATTGGTGGAAGTCAGTCAATGTTATTTAGCTAGAGGACGTACTGATGTGGAATGTCCAAGACCTAAGTGTTTGGTGCTTTGGTTGGGATTGGCTGGAAAGTTGTTATCCATTTGTCTAGAGTGGATACCTATGGCTGCTCTAGCCTGGTACTCTCAGGGTAATCGAACTTATTATATGGTACTGCAGGGTTCCCAGAAAGAATTTTCTAAAAGAGAGAAAGTGGACCAGAAATTGGCATTGAGTCATTTCTACTGTATTTTATTGTCAAAGCAGTCTCAGAGCTTATCAGAATTTAAGGGGAAGGAATACAAACCCTACTTATCTATAAAAGGTCTGTTTAAAAAAATTATAATCATCTTTGGCCACCATAGCCCCTGACAGATTCTGTGAGTATAGGCCAAACTCCAGGCTACTAGTTCCATTTTGCTGCCAGAGTACTTTTAGTTTTCTCTTCTAAGAGTAGGCCATGTGGATGCTACATCTCCCAGATACACAAGATATATTTCAAAACTCTGTACATGATACCACAGAAGCCCCCATCACAGAACTTAAGGTAGGATGGGGGTTCTAAAAGCTGGCCCTAAAAAAATCTTCTCACCAGTTTTCTCTCTCCACATCCTAGTGCCTCCTGATATTCTTGATTTGGTCAAGGGTTACAGGAGTTGTGCAATGATTTGGGTACATTTCCTTTGCAAAGTTTGCATGTGGATATCTGTCTCATATTGACTTTGAAGTATGATATAGAATGCGTCAGCATCTTGGCTGAAACCAGGCAGGTAGAATTCTGTTCTAACATCCTGTCATAGTTAGAATGGCAAAAATTAACAAGACAAGAAACAACAAATGTTGGACAGGATGTGAAGAAAGGGAAACCCTCTTATACTGTTGGTGGGAATGCAAGTTGGTGCAGCCACTTGGAAAACAGCATAGAGGTCCCTCAAAAAATTAAAAATAGAGCTACCCTATGACCTGGAAATTGCACAGCTGGGTATTTACTCCAAAGACACAGATGTAGTGAAAAGTAGGGCATATGTACCCCAATGTTCATAGCAGAAATGTCCACAGTAGCCAAACTGTGAAAAGAGCCAGGATGCCCTTCAACAGATGAATGGATAAAGAAGATGTGGTCCATATATACAATGGAATATTACTCAGCCTTCAGAAAGGATGAAAACCCACCTTTTGCATCAACATGGATGGGACTGAAGGAGATTATGCTCAGTGAAATTAGTCAAACAGAGAAAGTCAATTATCATATGGTTTCACTTACTTATGGAACATAAGGAATAACATGAAGGACAGTAGGAGAAGGAAGGGAAAAATGAAGGGGGGAAATCAGAGGGGGAGACAAACCATGAGAGACTGTGCACTCTGAGAAACAAACTGAGGGTTTTAGAGGGAAGGGGGTGAAGGGATGGGTAAGCCTGGTGATGAGTATTAAGGAGGGCACATATTGCGTGGAGCACTGGGTGATATACATAAATAATGAATCATGGAACACTGCATCAAAAACTAATGACGTACCATAAGGTGACTAACATAAAATAATAATAATAGTAATAATAATAATAATAATAATAATAATAAAAAATCAGGAACAGACAAAGAGAACTTAGGTGACCAGAAGAGTTTCTGTTTTGGATGGATGCCTAGACAGAAAAGTATGTTGGTCCAGGTTGCTGCAAGAATGCCGAGAGAGGCATTCTATGATCCCTAGGACATGGAGGAGGTAGGAACTTGAACCTATGGCTTGAAAGTAGGATGGTGGAGAGATCCTACAGTTCACAGGACAGAAAGGCAGTGAGGCTTGATCACTCCCTTGAACTGAGAGGTGGATCGAAGCTGGAAAGGTAGCAGTTCTTTGAGAAGTGAAAAGTGGAAGTGGGATGCTGGGGTTAGGATGGGCAGGCTGCTAGGAAGAATTCATACGGGTGCCTCAGCCAAGCAAACTTAGAGTCAGTTTATAAGGGTGTTCGACCATCCCTGGAACCAAAGCATAACTGGAAATGTGAGAAAGGATGGAGAGAATATGGATCTGTTTGAAGTTCTCAGGGAGAACAGTGCTTATGGTGGAAAGTGATATTTCATAAATTAGTCCTCCAACGGCCTTTTCAAATCACAATAGATGTTTGCTAATGTGACTTCTAAGTCTTGTGGACTTAATCTACAGCGGGTTTTTTTTTTTTAATATTATTGAATGAAATATCCAAATAGCCATCAGAGCTGAATTGAGGAAAGTGTTTCTCCTCTACCTAATGTTTATGTTCACATGGTGACTTCCTTCTAAAGAGTAAAATATGAAAAGAGGGAGAAAGAGTAGTTTTACAGTGAAGAAACCTGCCAAATAGTATCTCAGCCGGGTGATCATTGATGATGTCATGTTGACAGTGTATATCTTTGATATGATGTGATAAGAATAGTATTTCATTGTGCCATCCTGTGATCTTCTTTCCAAAAACCCATACTCTAGTCTAATCATGAGTGAAATACAAGAGAAACCCCAAGTGAGGGACATTCTACAAAATACTTGGCTAAATTGTTAAGGTCATTGAAAATAATTAGCCTGAGGGGCACCTGGGTGGCTCAATGGGTTAAGTTTCTGTCTTCCGCTCAGGTCATGATCTCAGGGTCCTGGGATTGAGCCCCGCATCGGGCTCTCTATTCAGCAAGGAGCCTGCTTCCCCCTGCTTCCTCCTCCCTCTCCTCCTGCTTCTCTGCCTACTTATGATCTCTCTCTTTCTCTGTCAAATAAATAAATAAAATCTTAAAAAAAAAAAACTAGTCTGAGAAAATGTCACAGCCTAAGCAGACATGATGACTAAATGTAGTATTGTATTCCTGACCCTAGGACAGAAAAAGACCCTAGGTAAAAATAAAGAAATATGAATATGGTATGGGTGTTAGCTAGTAATAATATATCAATATTTGTTTATTATTTGTAACAAATGTACCTTACTGATATTAGCTATTAATAGGGGAAACTGGGTGCAGGGTATATGGGATCTTTCTGTATTGTTTTTGAAAATTTTCTGTAAATATAAAAGTGTTTTAAATAATATAGTCTATTAAAAATGTGTGTGGGTATACCACTTCAGATATAAATATTAAGCAGATATTCAAAGAGACCCAAATCATTAGCCTGCCTCTCACTTGTCTGCACAGATATCCTATGACAATTCTTTTTTTTCTTTCCTTCTCCCTCTCCAATTATGCAGACCCTGAGTGTTTTTCCTGAACTGCAGCTGTCCTCTTCTTATTAAACTCTTTGCCTCAGTTTCCTTTCCTTCCTGATCTTAAACCCAAGAGTCATTTCATAATTCAGTTCTTCGAGTAGTCAGTTTTCTTGTTTCCCTAGAGACCACACCATTATTCTCTCTATAAATGACATTCTACTGGGCATTTAATCTCTCCCAAGATCTGTCCTGAAAATTCTTCTGAGCACATTTCTACCATTCCTTAAGTTAACCAATTTCAGACTTTAAAATATTTTTAGTGAATAAGCCTTGTTTTCCCCAAATAAAATCGTATGTAGAAATCCAGGTTACAAATCAGATAAAGATAATAGCATTGTAGGGCTTAGCTGAGAGAGAAACCTTTACAGTCCACCTTTCTCAAGATCTGTTGGAGATAACCTGAATACCCCATTTCTTGATTAGTGGACTCTCACTGGCCTAGAGCACTGAGTATGCCCACCTTCGTGCCTGATTTTATGTACTTGTTTCTGCCAGTGGCACAGTCCCAAATACCCTTCCTCTGTTTGGTCTTCCACAGTTTGGTCCTGTTAAAATCATTCTCTTTATTCAAATACAATCTCTTTCATTATGACTTCTTGGCGTGTACAGCCAGAAGTTCTGTCTCACTCTCATGGGATTCTTGGCCCTTGACTTCAACTTCTGTCATGATATTTAATGCATACTAATCTGTGTCAGAATTATTCGATCATACTATCTTCTTCATTAGTCTGTAAGCCCCTTGAGGACAGGAACTGTGGTTTTCCTATCTGTATGTTCCCCACAGCAGGCAGCAAAGTGTCTGTGCTTAGTAGACTTTTGGTTAGTGGTAAATGAAATAGACAGGTGGGTAACATGAATGCCTTATATGTATTTTGGCTCAGGCTCATTGTTTTCCTTTGACCCTTAGCCTGCCTCTGAACTTGCTATGTGTTTGCTTTTTTTACACGCTTACTTCTTTTTCTACTCATGCATTGTTATTGGAAAACTAAATTTTCCAGCCCTTTGTGAATTAGACCTATGGAAAAATGTGTATTGAGAATTCTTAGACTATGTCCCCCTGCTCCTTGTCCCATTATCTTCACCCAAAGCCTAGTCCAGTGCATGGGATATCATTCAACATGTGTTTGTTGAATTATTGAATACATGAAAATGATTTAGAAAAAGAACAATTATTTTTTAAAGTCAAAGCTGTGTTCTTAGCCTGTTTGCTATAGAGAATCAGCTGCAGCAACTTCACAGCCATCCATGGAATGAGATGTCAATGATTTGAAAATGAACTATGACATTTCAGTTCAGATCTGGGGCTGCCTGCTTGGCTTTACAACTCAGCACTCATATCTCTACAAACCTCTGTTTACACTGTGTTTGTTTTAGTTTGGTTTTCCCCTTGAATGTGATTCCTGAAAATGACTTACAAATATTTATTCTTGATAAAAAATTAGAAGAAGAGTACAGAGTGTGACTTTTCCAAGACCCACAATCCTCTACAAATGGCCCTAAATGTGCAGATAATAGCAGGTGGTTCAGTGAGTGATGGATTTTTTTAATGGTGATGGCTTGAGAGTAAGGAAGGTTAAGACTGTCACTTTCATATTAATGCCAAATTCCTGCTTTTGGTACTATAATTATGAATGATGCAAAGGGTGGGAGAACTGGGTAAAGGTCACATTGCAACTACTTGTGGATCTATAATTATTGGAAAATAAAAGGGTAAAATAAAGTTCTGTTACCTCATAAAGGAAAGAGGCTAGAGCAGAAAGAACAAGAATTGGGAAACAGATTATTGGTAAGTAGTGTAAAAGTAGATGGCTGTTCCCTTTTTGAAGGACTTGCACTGCCATCAGGGCAAAGTAGTAGCATCAGAGAGAGAAGCCATGAGATGAACTGAGGTTCACAAAGTTCGTGGCTTTCATTCACATATGGGGACATTACCAAATAGACTCTTTAAGAAAGACTAAGCAAGGGGGCTTCTGGGTGGTTCAGTTGTTAGGCGTCTGTTTTTGGCTCAGATCAAGATGCCAGGGAGCTGAATCAGGTTCCTGCTCAGCATGAAGCCTGCTTCTCCCTCTCCCACTCATCCTGCTTGTGTTCCCTCTCTCGCTGTCTCTCCCTCTCTGTCAAATCAGTAAATAAAATCTTAAAAAAAAAAGACTAGCAGAATATGAGAGAGAGACTGGACAAAGTCACAGGGTAACTGCTGTCAATACCATTCTCTCTGAAAGGGGCAAAAAAGGTTGATTCTCTTTTGAGTTGTGCCTTTTCTTGTTTCCATCTGACTGTTTCCCTCTCTGCTCTTCTAATCATGCTGAAGCCAATGAAGAATACAAGAGGGGGCTGTTAAACTTGCTAGAGGGAAAACCATCTGCACATGGCATTACTATTGATTTAGGAAGGGGAAATTCATGTTGATGAAATTCTCGATATCACAGGCTGGAAGTAGCTTTTCCTTTATATTCCCATTGTGCCAACTTTCTTTCTGTTTTATGGCCTGAAGAATATTATGCATTCCATTCTGGTTCTTCTCTACTCTCTCCCAAGTAAATTACAAACTCTTTGTTTTGTTTTTGTTTTTTTTTCTTAAATTTTCATTTTTTATAAACAATTTTTTATCCCCAGGGGTACATGTCTGTGAATCGCC